>WAAG01030392.1:51757-98339 GCA_013390105.1 Tichodroma muraria
CCCCTGGATGGAGCATTTCCCAATGGGATGATGTAGTTTTATCAGTAGTTTTATTGTAGTTTTTTCATTAAATGAGAATCAATGGCCCATTAGCCATTGATTATATAGCCAGATATATAGAAATATATCTCTGGACAGGATGGGTTGTGGAAGAGATAAAGAAAACTGTCCCACCTGTTTTTTTAACAACTGGCCCATTCACAGAAGATTACCCCACCTCCACCCCCCACCTGGTTTTCAACAGATGCTGATAGAATACACACTTCTGGTTACATTTTGCACTGAAACCCAAGACAGGAAATAAGGACTTTCATATTCAAGAGGTGCCTCAGGGGTCTCAGCCCAAAACTAAGCTTCATGCAGCAGTTCCTGAATTGGTCTGGAAGCATTTTGTGAGAAAAGGGCATTAGGTGCTACATTTTGAAAGAGCACTGATGCCATGATAAGGCTGTTCTGGGAACACTTCCAAAGAGATCCTGTTTGCATTGCTCCAGGTCTGTCTCTGTTCATGGCTGAGCAGCCTGGGACTCTGGCTGGATTTATCAGGATAGGAAAAGCATGATTTATTCCAGCCAAATCTCCCAAGCACATAATCCAATGTTTTTTCTCAGGGCAGGATTAAAACACACTAACAGGATAAGATTCCAAACTTAGTCGTATATCTCCATGCAAATATGGGCAGATAAAGTAGAACTTGTTGAGCTTGGGACTGGTTACACACATGCAGTGTCCTGTATTATCCAGAATTACAGTCTGTAAAATAAATACACTTTGTCTTCATGCTCAGACTATGAACATGTAGATTTGTAGGTGTTAGATTTGGTATTCAAAATATCACTTCAAAATAGCCTCATTTTACAGTAATAAATGTTGGAGAAGAATCCAAGACATTCAGTTACAGAATAAGGCGAATATTTCCAAATCATTACTATAATACTTTTTTTTAAATGCCTATATGAAACAATTCTACACACTTTTAGCTTAAATTTTTGAACTCCTGCAGAGACTTTGGATCTTTTATCTCTCCTTGGATGGTGAAGGAGGGCAGAACATCTCAGCAGATTTTTCATGCCATCACAGTTTGCTTACCATATTGTTACTTGACAAAGCAGCAACAGGAATACAAAGATTGATTGTGCTTTTTACTCTTGGAATCTTTTATCTATTTCCTGCTAAACACTGTCTCTCACCAGTAGGTAAATGCTCTGGGTAGCTCCTTGCATGGTTTTCATAGTGCCTGGCAGTTGTTAAGCTGTAAGCAAACCCAGAGCTAGCTATTATAAAACCCAATAGCTTTGCTATTTTATCAGATCTTGGCGCTATGGTGTTTTCCATCTCAGTCTATCATTAAAGAACACATGGAACTCCAGCCATCAAATATATACCAGAAACCAGCACTGGAGTGATATTATCTGGTTGGGGTGAATCTCCCCTGTTAATGGACATTCCTCCCAGCCCTACTGGGCATATCCAAGGCTGGCTGCTGGACACTGTGGGGCCTGTCCTGCATTCATCCCCCACATTCGTCCCCATGGACGACGTGCATTTTACAGCACATCGTCACCACGTACCTTTATGCTGTCTTCATCCCCACATACCTTATCTTCAGGGAGGGAAGACAGATGCAGAAAATTTGTTTTGACTTTTAGCAGATCTTAAAATAGCTGAAGAAGTGTCATTAATGAATTTCAGAAAATAATGAACATTTCTGTGAAAGATAACTTTACATTATTTTCTATAGTTTTCTGTGCAGTGCATTTAATCTAGAAAACTCTTGCTAGTTTACAATGGTGGATATTTTATAATGTTGCGGGGATTTGGGCTTGTAGGCCAAATGGCCTTGGGGATTGAGGCTGGTAGGACCATTTGGGTAGTAAAATAGTCTAAAGAGTGTGAATCAGAACCCTGGCCTGTATTAAATTAATCTTCACAGCTTTTTCATTAGTTTCTCATTGTGTTATTCATTATATGTGATTTACAGGAGCTTCCTCAGGGGCTATTGACCTGTTACCATCTCCCAGTACAACAACCAACTGGACAGCTGGGCTTCTCATGGATAGCAATGACATAATTTTTAAATTTGATGGAAAACAAGGAGCCAAAATCCCAGATGGAATAGTCCCGAAAAATTTAACTGATCAATTCACCATAACTCTGTGGATGAAACATGGACCTAGTCCTGGATTAAGAGCTGAGAAGGAGACTATTCTCTGCAACTCTGACAAGACAGGTGAGTCTGTGTATGGATAAAACGTTATACAGAAGGAATATCAACAGCAGTAGTGTTGTCATCTCTCCTCATTTAATTTGGTCTGAGGAAAACTACTCTCAGATGGTGCCACTTCAAACATTGCTGACTTGAGAGCTTGTTGAGGGGCCTGATGACTACTAAATTTCAAACACAGCCAGAGATGTCACAGGAATCAATTAATAAAATAACTAAATTATGTTTAGGGGTTTTTTTATGATTTAGATTGGGAGAAACAGTTCTAATTCTTCACTGAAACTAGTTAGATGAAATATGCATTTGGATTTGATTTATTAGCTGGGACAGGATGATTCCATGCACAAAGCTGATGCGGTATAATTCAAGGACCCATGAAGAAGCTCAGCTCCTTGGGGTTTCTCAGATGTGTCTGGGTGCTGTCGCTGTGTAAGGCTCCCAGACATGAGGAGTCTGTCTGTGCTGTGTGTGGGGCTGAGCCGGGTGTGTCCCCACAGAGATGAACCGGCACCACTACGCACTGTACGTGCACAACTGCCGCCTCGTGCTCCTGCTGCGCAAGGACTTCGACCAGGCCGACACCTTACGCCCTGCCGAGTTCCACTGGAAGCTTGACCAGGTACTGCCCAAGCTCACCCGGGACCCTGCTCCTCCTCAGCCCTCTAGACAGCACAGGGAACCCGCAGATCCCAGATCCCTCCTTCTCAGGCCTCTAGACAGTAGAGGGAACCCCCAGATCCCAGATCCCTCCTCCTCAGGCCTCTAGACAGCACAGGGAACCCCTCAGATCCCAGAGCAGCTGTCCAGTCTGTATGGAGTCTGTCTGAAATCTCTTGCAATTACACTGCAACTTGCAGCTGTTACAACTCTAATTAGGATCCACATAAAAAGAGAGAAATTAGTTAACTTTGCTGAGTAATTTTATGCACTAGTTGTTGTGTTTTTAATTGAGCCACTTTAAATGGTAAGTAGAGGTTTATATCCTTTGGCAGTGGAGAGAGACGTGACATTGCATATAGTTGCCTAAAAGTTTTCCATTTACCATTTTTAAAAATCTGCTTTATCAGCACAATGGGAGTGATGGAAACCTTTTCAGTAAAAAGTGTGCTGACACACAGAAAGGCACTTCTATTATATTGTAAATCCAATCTGCAGACCTTTTCTTTAATCTTCTGTGCTGTATGTTATTTCGCCTTATTATTAAGAGTATATTGCAAGAAAATTATTATTAAAGAGATAAGAGTTGCCTTTCATAGATTTATTAATTCTAGGCAGGAAAAGATTCTTTTGGATGAAAGAAGACAGACTTCAGCAAAGTACTATTTTTTCAAAGCAGGTTTCTTCTTATCTTTGAGTCCAAACAATGCTATTGAAGATGTAGCTATAGGAATGTTTACTTTCCTAATTCACCTTCTAAATGCATATAAAAATGAGTTCATCATCGTGTTTATCACATGAGTGTGGCAAGAAAGCCTGTGGTTGTCATAGCACTTGCTTTGCATTTACACTGATGAGTCTGGAATCACTTTGTGCTGTGCTTGATATGAAATCTTACAGTGTCTCAAAACAAACTGAAATGAAATCATATTGAAGATTGCAAGTCAGGAGTAGCTGATACCACTTCAGATAAGGCTGTTCTGAGTGCTGAAGATGGACTTGTATTTCTAAACTTGGTACTAAACATCTAAATTAATGATAATGCAAAGTTTTGGGGAAGTTTTTTGATTTTTGAAAATCGAGTGCAGTAAACTTCTGTGTCCTTACAATGAGAGAGAACCAGTTTCCTCTCAATAAATGAAATTTGTATGTGACTCTTGTAACTTGGCCATGAACCTTCCTAACTACTAGTGAAAACTACATTATGGAAACTAGAGACAGAAAATATTTTTTAGATCACTTGATTAATTTCCTTTCATTTGGCTGCTGTCAGTTGATTTCCACAGTATATTTTCAGCTGTTGTTTATATCTGAAAAAGAAAGTAAGATTAAAGTATAAATAAAGTTTGTTATGGGTTGTTTGCCCAGACTTCATGAAGATAAATTTATATTGTCATGGTGATACTGTTGTAAGTTTTTTCATGAAGGGACCTCATAAAAATTGCTGCTTTATCTCTTCTTCATGCTCCATCTGGCCTATATGGTAGAGTAAATTAAAAGAAACTGAAAATAAAACATATGTGGATAATGGGCCAGGAAGGAACTTGCATGGTTTTGAAGACAAGGCAGTGAGAAACTGCCACTATAATGTCGTAAAATGATGCCTTCCTCTAACTGTACACCCAGAGTGGTCTATCTTAGAAAGCACAGGATATTTTAAAACCACATCATAAAATACTCAATATGAAAGGAAACTAGGCTAGACTTTTAGGAGCAGATTAAGTTGATTATTTGCATATTTGGACGCTGACATACCTCTGGAAATCTCACCTTCAGAACAATTCATTCTGTAGTGGCAAACGCTCCAATTCCTTGACGTTGTTTTTGTTTTAAGAAAAGCTTGGGAATGGAGCTGTGCCCAGCTGCTGCCCCTGTTGCCCCACCTGCCCTGTGGGACGGGTGAAATGACTCTTCAAGACGCTCCAGGGCTTGGTCCCAACCACAGCCAGAGCAGAGGAAAATGTGGCAGAGCACTTTATTGCTGAGCTCACTTGAGTGCAATAATCCAGAGATTGTTTTTGCTGAGAGGAATCCAGTGACCTTGGAAGAGGGTGAAACTTGAACAGGTGAAATCATTTATCACCCTCACTGCGGAACAGTAAAATTTATGATACCAGCTGCTCTGGGCTTTGTCTACTCCATGAAATTCTTCATTCTTTCAGAGCACTGACCAGGAATGTGAGCTTATTATCAATCCAGGTTTAATTGAATTGTCTAGATCTCGTTTCTGTGGTGGGTGAGTCTGGCACACACCTTAGCTGCAGGCTCCATCCTTGTCTGGATACAGGGATCCACGGAACATTTTATACAGAGTGCATCTGGAGCCTCCTGACAACATGACAGCCTCGCACAAGAAGTGTCTGGAAGCTCCACAAGACAGTGTCTGCCAGGTTAGCTCTGGGAAGATTGTGTCTTTAAGTGAGTTCACGAACCTAAGGATTTATTTCCAGTATGGCTTTCAGTTTATTTGGCCCTATTTGTTCCACTAATGGCCTTTGCTAGGTGTATTTTTCACTACTGTACTGATCCATGACCTGAGAGTGCCACAGCCCTGGGCACACTTGCCTTTACCAGTGACCTGCTGACACAGGATCTCTGCAGAGGTGCTGATAATCAGAGGTATCAGATTTTATACTGAGGGCATCTTTGTTATTTATAAGAAACATGGGGAAAAATAAATGTGGATAGTTTGGGGTTTTCCGCATTTTCATCCTTTTGCAAATTAAATGTCTTAGTTGTGAGAGAATCCTTTAACAGTAATCTGGAAGAAAAGGTATTGAAAGAGCAATGTTAATGAAAATTAGTGTCATGTCTGTAACACTGGGTAATAAAAACTTCAATAGATGCCCAGGTAGAGGAGGTTCCTTCCTTTTACTTACCCCCATTTCCTTGTAAGCCCAGGTGTTTCCTTAGTTTCAGAATCATGACCTTTTTTCTGAGTTTCCCGTTCAAAAGTTTAAATTGAATATCATAATGTGTTTGTCAACATTTATGTAATTTCTTTTCTCATACTTTAAGTATTAGACACTTTTTAAACCCAAGAAGTTACTATGAAAGTTTTGTTACCAAAGTCAATAAAAGGCATCTAAATTTTCATCTAATTGTCTCAAATGGACAGGAACATAGGTGTGATTGTAAGTGAATTATTTAGGCAGCCAGATATGCATTTGGGCCATCTAAGAATAACATATAAAATGCTAAAACTGTTTCTTTGACTTTATTAGAAAGCTGTGAACCAAACAAAAATTGTTGTTTGAATGATGAACCAAAGCATTCAAGCCTTTGGTGACAGTGGAACACATAGCATTGAATAGGATGGTGTATTTCACACTCTGTTCAGCACAGGTATTACACTTACACAAATATGAGGACAGTCAAGCCAAAAGGTATTTTTCCTTCTCCTAAATCAATAGGATAGCAACACTTTTTTTAGTGGGAGAAGGTGTCTGAGCCAGAGATGAACAATTTTTTCATATACTTTATTCACAGTGCAACATTATTTTCAGGATGTTATCATTCTGCAGTCTTCACCCCATGGGCAAAATTTATGTTGATCCCATTAAAAACAGGGAATACAGTGCAGTGCATGATGTGGTGTCATTCTAAGTCAGCAAAAACCAGATAAACATGCAGAAAGTTACTGTTTCTTTACTAAGATGAGATAAATTGCTTTGAATAATCCAGAATTAACCTTCAGTGCTTTTCATTTGGAAAAAGCCCCAGAACAATTCCTTTTCTAACAGGAACTACAGGAGATAGTTTAGCTCAATCTAAATGTGGTGCATTTTGTCTGTGGGCACGGAGCTGCTGGAGGATCAAGGCAAGGCCTTGGTTTGGACTTCACCACCTCAGTGGCCACACACACACAAGTGGCTTCCCCAGCAGGAAGCAGTCATGCCCAGTCAAGCCCTTCACTCCCAGCTCCTTTTTTAAAATCAGCACCTGCTCAAGGACATGGTAGAGCAGGAACTGACTTTCGAAGGAATTTATGTTATATGATAAGAGGGTGAAGTGAAATTGATTTGGTATCTGGACTCTTTTTCCTTAATATATAGTTAAATTGGATATTTCCATCAAATAACGGGATTTATGCCTGTAAGTTGTTCTTCTATGCTGGATAGTTAGACATTGTTTAGAATTGTTATTTGTGTGCATTCAGTTTTGAGAAGAGCACCCTTCATATAATGAGAGTTGTGAGTGGCCTCGCTCTTGAGAGATTCAGAGAGAGTGAATACTTATGGAAAGCACACAATAATCTCAGTCCAGGAGGGGTAAGGGTACAATGAGAGAGGGGATGCTGCAACTTTCCATCACCTCTGTGCATGAAATTTCTTCTCTAGGTAAAAGCCCTCAGGCTTGCCAGTCCCATCCTTTCAACATGATGCTCTATTTGAAGTCAACTTTTTTATGATGGAGTTTAGTTGTTTATTACTTGAAATTCAAAGGAGTTTCTTAAGCTCTTAAGCATTTACTTTGGAAATCAGTATGCAGGCCTGCACTGCTTTATGCATACACCTTTAATAAAACTGCAGAGGCAAATCAATAAGGTGTTTGCCTACAGACCCAGTAAGAGAGAAATGATAAATGAATCACTAATTCTGCAACAGAGATGAAATAATTCCAGGACTTAAAAAGTCTTTGCAGCATTCCTGGCACCTCAAGTGCCTTCCATTACAGCCCTGTCTGTTCTGACACACTTTATTGCCACTTTCCATCTTTAAATGCTATTTTGACAAATATTTACTCAGTGTCTTGCTTCAGAACAGTTTTTGGTAGCACAAGGATGAGTCACCTGTGATAATAAATGCCAAAAATTTTCTTTGAACTGAAAGAAGCTTGTTGAATATAAGTTTTTAATGCAACTGCTCTATCACTGATAACAACAAAATCTCGACAAATCAGTCACAGTGGCTGTCCAGAACTTGCTTTTTATGACATACAGAAGTTCCCTTGGGCCCCCTCTGAAGTATTCCCTACAAACTGGTGTGGTTTTGTGCATTTCTGATTTCTGCAGTGCGTTCTGGTGTGAAAAGCAGTGACTGCTCTGTGCTTCTGTAAAACTTCTATGACCTTAAGGAGCAACCAAACTCAATATTTATAATTTCTCTGCTTGCTTTTGCTTGAAGTTATTTGGACATTTTTCTGCTTTTTTCCGTTCTATATTTTGCAATTTTCTGACCTGTTTTATTACAGCTTTATTACACTGGTATGGAATTTTCACACCTGTTCATGCTCAACTACTGTTCCCCAAGACTTTAAATGAGCTGGTGTTGGGGGTTGGTTTTCTTTCTTACAGAATTTTCTCCCATACATTGCTAGGGAAACTAATTACTGGGTACTTAAGGGTACTCAAAAAAGACAAAGGAAATGGCCAAAAAAAAATCAAGAGAGAAGGTAGCAGCGGGGGGCAGGGACACTTCACTTCTGTTCTTCTCGCTGGGGAGAGCTGCTCTCTTGGAGGAGATAGCGAGGCTGTTGTTGCTCTCTCTCTCTCTGTGGGGAGATTTTTCCACCGGCACCACTGGAGCCCAGCTCGGAGTGACCCAGCACCGTCTGTCCGTGTGTGCCCGGGAATTCGGATCCTGCTCTCTCTCCCTGCTCTGCTGGAGCCGCGCTGCTGCGGTGCCCACGCCCGCCGTTCCNAACTGTTATTCCCATCCCCTTACATCTTTGCCTGAGAGTCCTTTTCAATTTCGGGATTGTAACAATTCGGAGGGGGAGGGCTTGCATTCTCCATTCCCAGAAAGGGCTCCTGTTTTCCCTGACAGATACCTGTCTTCCAAACCAAGACAGCTGGGTGGACCCTTCTGGAAATGATCCCTATTATATGCTGTCCTTTGGGTCTTTCATGGACATCTGTTTTTCCCATATGTAGTTATGGTCATTCCCAAGAGAGGTTAGAACTGTTGCAAACATCCTTTACACCCTAAGATACCCATTTCTCAGTCAAAGCAGGAAAAAGAATAAATTTAATTCTGAATGGACTAAAAAGAACTTAAAATTGTCTATAGTACCAAGAAATAATAAAAAGTATAACATTCTTAAAGCATCCTGTGGGAAGGCCCTCAAAATAATTTCATTCCTTAGAGAAAACCTTGATACGGAGTTATTAATACACCTAAACAAGCTGGATTAAAGTGTCTGTTAATGCCCTGGTTTTACAATACTCTGGGAACTCAAGAAATTTAAAGCCTAGAATGGAAATTCCCAATCAAACTATGATTTGAAGGTGAACAGTCACATTTGCTCTATTATTTGTCAGCTGTTTCTAATATTTCTCTTTTACGCTGTCTGTGATTTATCACTTGTGCACCAGAATTTGTACAACACATGCACAAACTGGTTTGGAAACGTTCAAGATCAGTTACCTTTGGCAATTTCCTGAGGCCCCTCAGGAAATTTAGATTAAAAGAGAAGCAGGTTGGCTTTCAGGTGGTGTCTGAAGCATTTCACAGATGTAGGACAGACATCTTTATCCTTCTACAGGCAGGTTAGGAGACAAAGAGGTTTTGCTATTAATAAATATAAATGCATTTATCCATGTGCATGAACTGTTTATTCCAGCCTTGGAGCCGGGGTTCCTGTACGTCTGGAGTTCAGGAATAAAGTATGGTGGTGTTTTTTCACAGATTTACTTTAACATTTGGGTAGTCTCTTGACAATGTCAATGCCTAGAAAGGCATAGGTTCAAGCACATGATGAAAAACTCTGTAAAAATGCAGAGCTGAGCAGCTTGCTAGTTCTACGGTTAGAAATGAAACACAGGGTGCTGCCTAACTGCAGTCAGCAAGTGTTACTGAACTGACATATTTGCTTGATGCAATTTAGCAACAAGAAAAGTGGCTTATAATAGAATTTTTTCAACATGAATGAACTACTGATCTAACTCACTAAGACACCTGGAAGTTGCAGTGTGACAGCACAAAGACTTGCTGCAGCTACAGTACATAATCAGGCTTTTCAGGTGCTTTATCTGTCAGCATGATTAAGCAATTTCATTATTTAAAGTTCTAATTAAGCCATCCATATTTTTGAAACCCATTGTAAAAATCAGTATTACACATTACGAGTTTCAAGGCTACAAAAGCAGTTCACAGCTTGCATGCAAATCAGTTTGCAAACTCTTCCTGTCACTGCACTGAAGTGTCCTGTATCACTGCCACAAGTGAATGTACTTTAAATAGAAGGGTTCTTATTTGAAGGCTGCATTTTCTAATGCAGTTATTTACTTGTACCAAATAAGAACTTGATCTCCTAATCTTCCCTTTCTATACTTTACCCACTAAATTTTTATTTTCTTATATTCATTATTGGAATTGTAGAGGGTGTATGTCGTGCAACCTTGGCACAGAGAGAGATGCACTTTATATATCCCCTTAAAATTCCTTCCAGCTTTACCTGTTACTCTCTAACTAATGCCTAGTATTCTAATAATATATTATTATGGTTGCTAGTGGTTTAATAAAACTTATATCATGCATTTGTCATGTTAAAGTAGCCATATAAACAACTCCCCACCTAAGACTGTAGGAGTCATTTAGCTGTACTATGAATTTGTCAGTTCTCACTGAACCACCTCCCTAGGTCATCAAAATCAGTATTCTTATTTTCAGAGCTCCTGGGATGTATTAGGACTGACTCTGGTGGGTAAACCAAATGCGTGATCTACATGAATTTGAAGAAAGATACATTTCACTTTTCATAAAGAGCTCTACTTTTCTAAAGATGTTCACTGTTTTAAGACACAGATTTTAAAAACACTTTTTTGCATTCACCAGGCTTTCAGAAGAATTGATATCTATTGGCCATATTGAACTTTGATGTTATTACTGTGTTTATATGCTGCAGAAAAGAAAAGGTTCCCGAGGGCTGCATCAGGTATCTGCAGAGCTGATGAGCCAGCGTGAATTGATGTGTGTGGATCTGCACTGGTCGGGATTCCAAACCTCTGCTTCCTTACCAATGGATATTCATTGTGTACTGATAAAGGAGAATCAGGAACTGTTAAATAAGGTCAGGGTAACTGTGCAGGTTTTCAGTTCAGTGCCACCAATTAAAAATGTACTCTTCGAGCTCTGCCTCGATCCATGAGCTTTTTCAGAGCATGGAAGAGCCAGGATTTTTATGAAGCCAGAACTTCAAAATTTAACCATTCTTTCATTAGCAATTACGACCTGATTAGTTTAAAATAATTGTGGATCCACTTACAGTTTTGTAGCTGTGCTAATGCTGGCTGGGAATGGAAATCCTTATGAATAATTTCATGTCTTGAAAACTTTTTCTACTTCAGTTTCTTATTCTTTATAAGCAGGCAATGAACCCTACAGAAACTTCCTAGGCAGGCAAAAGCAGGATCCTCACTCAAATTTTCCATTAGCAGAAGTTGTTTTCAAATGAAATTCTAAGTGCAACTTTAATGTTAGAAATTGCAAGTTTATTGAATCATAGTTTCAGGAAAGTTCCTGTCATTCTTTGGTATTATTGATAGCTGTGATGCTTTTTAGTATTAGGGTTTTTTTAAGTAATTGCATATTATAGCCATAACAAACCTCCATCAGCAAGAAAATTTCCCAGAAGGAGCATCACTATGCAATAGAAATTGCACAAAGCTCTGGTAGAGTATTGTAACAAACCTTCCAATTTTAAAATATCCTCACAGTAGCCTGTGAAGTTCCTATTTCTAATTTACTCACAACTACTTGAAAATAGACAAAAAGCTTCAAACTGATATTGCACAGATCTTCCTACCCCTGCTTTAGTGTTCTTCGAAATGGACAATTAATGGTATTCCAGACACTCCAGAATTTTACTGCATTTTTTCAAGCAGTTACTCAGAGGCCAAGGTCTCAACTCTCTCTAAGTTCTCTTCCAGTCTTACAGTGATTCTTTCATTACTGATTCAGTCTTTTCCTTCCAGTTTGTTCACTCCAGTTAACCTGTGGACTCAAACCTGTTCAGAGGAATTTACTGTTTCTGTAATTGCACGCATGGCCTGCGTGGAATTTTTCATTCTTTCCTTAATGGCCTCATGCCCTCTGTCCCTGAGGCACCTCTGCCACCATCCCTGGATTTGGATGCACTCCCAAGTGAGGGTTTGCTGTAATTCCATAGCCAGCACAGAGACCCTGATTTCAAATTCAGCCTTCATTTTCCATGTGATGAATATTTAACCAAATGTGGCTGATTTAATGAAAATTCTTGCAGTAAGTCATCACCCAGGGCTCAGCTATAGTAAATAGAAGGAGAACTGGTATAACAGTTAAGTGTATTACAATTCAAACACAAAATGATGCTATTAATGACTCTAGAGTATGTGCAATAGGAGACCATAGATAGTCCTGTGTGTGCAGAGGTGACAGGAAGTGTCCAGTTACCTTCAGGCAATAAGAAACATTGCTGAATGTCACACTTGGATTTCTTCCCGCAAGAGCAGAACTGCTCTTGCTCTGCTTGACCATCACTTCCTAGCCCAAACAGAGTGTGTTCAGATTTCAGAAGTACCCAACTCTCAGCTGGCAGACAATTCACCTATTGTCTTTATTTCTGCAGTTACAGTTGTTTCATGTCTTGTAAGACTTCCATATGACTTGTCTGGGTCTGTTATTACATACTTTAGGGGAGCATGTTGGAATTTTTGTCCTTAATATTCAGATTTTCTTTCTTTAAGTTATTTACAATTTTGAAAGCAAATATATGACCTATTTGGCAAAACTAAAAAGGCATATTTTTCAGTGTTTTCCTTTTTTACCTGAAGAACTTGCTGTCCCATTTCTAACAACAGTAATTTCACCACCTGTTTACCAATCAGCAAAAGAGTGTTTCACTGGGAAAATTTCAGATGGCTCAATTGTGAATAAATGTTTGAACCGTTAAACAATTACTTTAATGAGATCTGTAAAACTTTAAGGACTTGTGCAACACTGATATTGAAAATGTCTTGCCACAGTCTGTTTGTTCCACATCCCTAATGCCAACCCAGAACTACTCTGGGATGCAGACCCTCAATGCTGACTTGTCTCCTCCCATAAAAGCACTAAGAACATGATCATGATTAGTACTAGAAGCAAAATAAATAAAAATAAAATAAATTCATACCAAACCAGGACACTGCATATTGAGGAAATAATAGCATTCTCTGACAAAGTCACAAATACAGCTGATAACTAATTACCTTCCTGTGGTATATAACATATCATCAGTCTGCAAAATGCTAGCTGTGTAATGAAAGTTCCAGCAGTCCCCATTTCACTAGAGACTATGCATAATATTTGGGTTGTATCATTTCTTGACTTACCTCTGTGTATAAATACAGCAGCATGGACACACAGCCATTCTTCACTTTACAGAAATTATTAAGGTAGCCAAGTATGACTCATTGCCAGCTTTTAGCTGCATTAAAAACAAAATAGCATTTGCTTTTCCCTGCATTATGTCCTAATTGCCTGCTGGAACAGAAGTATATCCCAGACTAATCTGTATGGGAAGGAGCACCTATTTCTGCTGTTGTGCATCTGTGCTGCTGTAGCTGCATCCAGCTCAGACTGCTGCAGTATCCAGACCTGTCAGAGTAGTGGGCTCTGGGTTGCACAAGATTCCCCCCATGGTTCCCTGGAGAGATCATCTCAATTCAGTGTGAGACTTGTGTAAGAGCAGGGATCTTTCATCCCCGATTTGCACTGTGCACTTTCAACAGAGAAAATTATCTTTCAAAGTAAATCACCCCTCCCAAAACGTGGAAATTGTGAGACATGTTTAACACCCGCGTCAGTTCCATCTGCCTTTGCTGAGCACATTTAAAGCAACCCTTGCAAGCAGTCTCAGCACCTCCTTCAGGGATCAGAGCCTTTGAAGAGGTATTTGCAAAGTGATGGCAGCCTTCAAAGAGCCAGCAAAGGACAGGTCTGCAGCCCCAGGCAGGATCCAGGTGGGCTTTCTTCTGTGTGCAGACCAGCCTGGGAAACCCAGTGTTTCCCTGATGGGAGCTGAGAGCTGAGGCATCGAGTCGGGATGTTTATTTAATGAATTAATAGCAGCACATAACACTTTCTGTGGGAGGTGGATCGATAAGGGAGTGCAGTCCTTTGGTCTGACAAAGTGAAGTGGTGTGTGTAGGTGGGACTCTGTGAGAGGGAGGAGACAGGAGCTCTCTTCAGGAGGTGTTTTCAGAGCTGAGCACAAGTGTTTGCCCTCCAAAGCAAGCAAGCCCCAGCTACCCTGTTTTCTTTGTCTCTGGGGTCTAGTTTGCATTAATCCCACTCTTTATACCTTTATAATATCCTAAAAGCTGCCTGAACTGTTTTATTCAGACACCATCAGCAAGGAAAGGATGTATCATCCTGCTTTG
Source organism: Tichodroma muraria (assembly GCA_013390105.1). Lineage (NCBI taxonomy): Eukaryota > Metazoa > Chordata > Aves > Passeriformes > Sittidae > Tichodroma > Tichodroma muraria. The sequence continues at coordinate 65,983 of WAAG01030392.1, forward strand.
AAGAGTGACTGCCTTCTTTTTCTTCATGCAACCTCTGGATGCTCAGAGAGACAAAAATCTTCAGCTCCTCAGGACCCTCCAGGAGTGTGGCCACACCTCTCAGTTGTCTCAGTCCTTGGAGCAGCAGGCAGTCAAGATACCTGACTCGAATGTAACCTTTAAACATTTTAAGTATTAGCATTTCAGACAGGTTTCTAGAAAGCAAACTGAATAACCCCCCTGTCTATTAATATTTGAGAGGTAATGGCAAAGAATAGCAGGGCTTGTTTTGTATTAACACTCATAGGGTTTGGGGTTTTTTAATTAAGTCTGTGTTTTGATTAAATATTATTAATATACTGAAAATTATTTGCTTGGTTTTCTAGCAAATAATGTGTATTTCGGGAGGCATGTTAAATAGGCATTTCATTTAGTTTATGACCACAATTCCATTTTCAGACAGAGCCCTCCAAAGAGTGAAAAGTAAGTTTGTTGCAAACCTCCTAATAGGCATGTCTAACAGGCAGAATCCCTGCATGTGTCACCTAAGAAGGCAGATCCTGGAGATGAAAGAAAGTGATTTAAATTGCAGATAAGATTCAAAGATGAGTGATGAGGCCTCATGGGTGAAATGAAGTAGAATTCTATGTGTACTGTCTTGGGGGGGGAACAAACTCTCTGACCAAAAGCTCATTTCATCTCCCTTTGGAGTCAGATTGTTCAAAAGCCCACACCTTTTCAGTTTTGGAAAGGACTTTAATAATACAAGAAAATAAGACTGATACAATTTGTGTCTCAATGTACATGAAAACATCCCTAATCTCTGTGCTCCCTTCCCAGTGATGCCCTCAGGAACGTAATGGGTACCATTTGGAAATAAAACAGTTTCCTGGTTTATAAATGCATTAATAGGTGAAATTCAAAAAATTCATTGAACACTTCAATAAATAATGTCAATCAGATATCAGGTCTCAGGAAACAAAGGAGGTATTTGGGCCATTTCAGTTAGGTAGGAGCTGAAAGGATCGAGTGGGTTTCATAGTTCTCCTTTAATATTATTCTTATTTGCTAATTGGTAAATGTGTTCTGTTTGTGAATAATTCCCAAAGACATGATCTTCCTAACTCTTTGCATTTTTTTCGTCTTTAATCATCACACATTTGGGTACATAACATTTATAGTAGCTTCTTTAGTTTAAAGAGATATTTAACAGAAAATTTATACTGACAAATCACAGTGTAGATCAATATCTGGCATATAAATGTAACAATCATAGAAGCCCTTTAAATTGGGAGGCAGGAAATTAAACTTGCAGTGTTTATTCTGTCTAAGACTTTGGGTGATGTTTTTATTCCTGAGATTCAGTTGATTCAAGTTGATCTAAAAAAATGTCCCCATGTTTCATTACTCAGTAGAAAGTGCATTCATCTCAGAATATTGATTATTCTTTCCATTTGGATAGGAGCAGTTTTCCACCCTGACAGGAGCAAGGCAATATTTTATTGAGCCTGACAAGCTGCAGCATCTATGCGGGGAGGTACAGTGCCTCTCTTGCTTTTCTTGCTCTCGTCAGCTGTAGATTTCCAAGGGCAAATACAAGCTGGCAGTGGCCATGCTGCATCCCTTAAGCAAAGTTCTTTGCATTATCCTGAATGGTTTTATTTTTTCTTTTTATACCCTGACATTGGGGGACTTCTGTTAATTCATGATTGATTGGTGTTAATTAGTAGAAAAATAAAGGAGATTTAAAAAAAAAAAGGGAAATAATACACCAGGATGAGTTCTTGTTCAGGAAAGCTTCCTGTTACAAGTAGTAAAATATTATAAGAACAAAGAGCGGATAAAATAGAATTTATTTGGTTTCTTATTTGCTTTTTTAGGCAATGGTAGAGGAACCTGGAACACATTTTATGTGGTCTGATCTCCTCCTGGCTGTCTCACTTCTGCTGGCAGCAGTGCTACTCCCTTCATTGGTTATCAGTTTCTGACAGTTTCAGAAGAGAATATTACTTCTGAAACAGGAGGCCACTGCCCTGATGCCATTCTAACTCTTCTTTAGAGACCAGCGCTCAGCCCAGAAGGCCTGAAAAGAGGGATGGCCCAATCCAGAGCACCACAGTCAGATAATGTTAACTGGCTTTATTTACATGAGGCAGCGAGAGCAAGAGAGAGATTAATGGCCAGGAAAAATTTCCTTACTGGTGAAGAAGAACCAACATTCGTCCTAATCCCACGGAAATTTTTTTATGGGACCCTTATAAGAGTTTATATAAATTATTTCCCTTCTATTATCTACCAAGACTTTGTTATTTGGTAGCTTAAGGACTATCAATATTAAATTTAATAGCAGTTAACAGGTATCAGTTTTCATTATCTGTGTATCACTTCAATAGTTTAGTTTCAATTTTAGTTGTTAAATACTTAGTTTCTGAAAATGTTTTTCATCTTTGTATGCTCTGATAATTTCTCTTTTCTTAATAGTTTTTAAATCAATTTATTCTTATAGGAGCTGTTGAAAGTACCCTGAAATCTTTACAACTAGAACATTTACAATTAGAGTAGTACAAATTGGCCTAAGAAAATATTCACATTGATATGAGCTGTTTGGAGTTTACTCATTTCAGAGATTGTACCATGTGGACTCTCTTAAAACAGTGTTCCCTTTTTATTTTAAAGCTTTAGAAATACATAATTGTTCTACAACACTGTTTTCAAATGTACAACTCTAGTTTGTAATTAAAAACCCCAAAGTTTGTGTGTATTTATGCATATGCATATTTATATATCTCATACATTCATATGTATATACATATACATATGAACCACAAAAAGCTGTAAAGGGCTGCACCAGTGAATTGTTTTTACCATCTCTCCATCTTAGAGTAACGTAAAAGTCTTGAGGTATGGGACAGAGTTGTTAAAAGTCTCTTTTAGGAGTAAGACGAGACGAATCTGTGCAGGTGAACAGCCAGATAAATTTTAAATGAGAGTGGTTTCTGATGGAAATGGGCCAGCGCTGTGGTCATGCAAGATCTTATCAGGGGACTGCAGAATAAGAAACTAAGAGATGTCTTCGATTATTATTTTGTTCCCTGTCCTTTCTTTTTCTACAGTTAGTGAATAGAGGTTTACCCTGAGATTTCTTAAATCCTTTCTGTTTTTACACACTGAAGGTTCATTTGCAGAGGTCTCAAATGTCATTTGTGGTTGGAATGAAGCTGGCTTCATTAAGTGGCTGTTACGGTTCCAAAAGGGGCCTGCTGAGGTACAGGCAGGGATCTGCTCTGCCAGGCAGGACGCCGGCAGCGCAGGGAGGGAGGATTCTGGCTGACAGGGAGGTCAGTGCCACCACTAACATCCTCTCTCCAGCATATGGGGCAGGGAGTTCAGACAAAACCAGATAATAAATCTTGGAAAACTCAGTCAGATTTGTATATTTAGCTCTTTTACACCGAGGGTGACACACAAATGAGAACAAAACTCACAGTAATGAGAAATTTGCCCCAGTTGCTACAGGGCGACTTGCAGTGTGTGTGTTCACCTTTTTTTTGAGATGAAAGACACTGATTGACTGTGTCAGTCAGTCTCCAAATAAAACACACTGCAGAGTTCTGCAAGATTCAGGTTTTTATTGGCAGGAAAATCAAAGATCAAAACATGTCTTACATCTGGAAGTCTGGTGCTAAACACAGACTCACCTGTTTTAAGTGCTTGCTCTTCCTTCTGCATTCATTTGAATTGATATGGAGGGGAAATGGCTGAGGAGGGAAAAATTAATTACTTTTATTTGTCACTACAAAGTAAAGAAGAATTTCTGATAAAATACAGCAAGGCATTTCCTATGGGAACATCCATATCTGTAGAGAAAGATACTTGGCAAGCTTGCTATAAAAATGTATATCAGGAATTAGTTTGGATTAATTGGTATTGTTGGGGTATCTCTCAAGAGAAGAAAATGGTTAGAAGATGGAACTTTCCTCACCAAATTTTCTGAGTGATTTAGTGGACATCCACACTTCTGTTTGACATGTTAAATAAACCATATTTCATAATAAATTGCAGGGCTTAAGGTATTCTAACAAAATATTCTATCCATATTTCCTAAAAAATACCAAATCATAGGGATGTTTCCTGAACAGTCTGTGAAAATCTGGTTTTTTAAGTGAAAGAAAATGTCTTAGTCATACAAACATTAAGCAGAAGAAAAAGTAATGTACTTACATTTATATTATAAAAATATTGATATTTTATTTGTATTTACATTATAAAAGTAGAAGTGTTTACTGTGAGTAAATAGCTGAAAACATGAGTTTGAAAAGACTGTGATTAGATACATGCTTATTTGCACAAAGCATTTACTTGAGTAGGTACACAAGAAATTCCAGCAGGTTTTTCTAATGGATGGATTTCTAAACTATCCAACTGAATAGTTCATATTGAAGAAACAATAGTTTTACAAGGTACACAAACTCTCATTTTAAATCAATCAGCATTATCCTACCAATTAGTGAGATTATAAAGGCAAGGAAGTGCTTCCCAGTCCTTCAGTTCCAGTTTGTTTCAAAGTGCATAGTTGTGGGAAATCCCTTCTACTTTGCTCAGCTCTCTGAAGAAGGTGTCAGTGCAGGGACACCTGCAGGGAGCTGCCTGGGTCTCAGCGTCTGTGCAAGTCAGGAGCCTCATTCAGGAGCTCGGGCATGAGCCACTGCCAGCAGAGCCCTTAGAACGACATCCTTGTGGTTCTGCCCACCTCAGTATCATCACAAGAGGATTCTCTTCCTTTTATCCATGCAGCCAGGGTAGGAAATACAAACTGTTTTCATATTCCCCACCAAAACTCCTGTGAGGAAGTAATAATTTGCTTGAGATGTCCATAAGGAGCCGGGAAGTCTCTTTTGCTCCCTTCTCTGGGTAATGTTCTTCTGATACTGAGCTGAGGTTCCAGAATGAAGGGATTAATTTGCACAATGCTCATCTCCTTTATTCTATGACTGATCACACACAGTCCTTTTCAAATATAGCTGTAGAAGAATGGTTATTTAATTTCCCAAATTAACTCCATGCACACAGAGCTGTAACATCACATCAGCATCTGTACTACAGACATCCAAGTTCTGATAACAGCTCTGATGGCTGTGGAACGAACAGCTTCCTCACCAAGGAGTACAAGTGACTCCATTCTACAGCTGCTCCTGCTGACACTTGAAGAGTGGTGATGCTCCAGTCTCAAAACCAGAAAAGCTGGTCTGGAGCAAAGTAGTCTGGCTGGTTGGTATTTTTCCTTCACTGCCAGCCACCAGCTGTCAGAATTCTGCAGCCTGCTCAGGGAGACTCTGTGATCACTTTTGAGCAGGGCTTGCAGGCTGAGGTTCAAGCTACAAGATTTATGTGAAGGTTACATGTGCAGCAGTATTCTTACAGACAAAACACTGCTTTGGTAGATTATGATGATGCTTTGCAGTGTATCACCTGTAAATTTAACTATGGGAGTGTATATCAATGCCTCCTTTTCCCATATGCAGTGTATTTTCCTTCCATCCTGCCTTAGTTACTACTTCCATACTGTATCTACTGGCACTGCAGAGAGAGGGTGTATTGATTTTAAAGACAGGGAAAAGTTGTTGTTGTAAAGGAGCTGCTGAAGGATGAAAGTAGAACATGAAACAAAGAGAGTATCTAAAAACATGAGCCCTGGTACATAGTATGAATATTTTAGAGCTATATTTAAAGTTTTCTGAAGAGCTTGTGGAGATATTGGGGACCTATCTGCAATCTGCACACCTTCACTTAGTGGTCAGGAATATCAAACCCTTTCCCAGCGATGTTTTAATCATTTCCAGAGAAGCAATGCTTAGGTTGAGTAAAGCCAACACATGTGGCAAATATGTCCTAATGAGGAGCCTATTACTGAGGCAGAATAAATAATGCTACAAGATACAGCAATTCACGTGACTGAATGATTTGATTAGTCAATGTTTGCGCTTTGCTTATTTCCAAAAGCTCTTCCCCAAAATGAATATGCTGACAAAGCCAATTTCAAGTGCATATCTGTTGATTCCCACAAAAGCAGACTTTTGCCATAAGACCACATATTCACAGCAGAAACAGATTTTTGTTCATTGTATTAGAAAACAGAAAGGCACCAGGTAACCCAGGTACCCAGTGAAGTAATGCCATTCTACACACTGAATATCTGCATACTGAATTACACACTTGAGATCTACACCAGGACGTTTTTAGCAGTGTTTTTTTCTGTTCCTGGTGGTGTAGGGAAAATTGAAAATAAAAAGAAAAAAAGAAATCAGAAGTGTTCATAGACAATGAGAAAAAGAGCTCAAAAAGTCAACTGTGTAACTTTTTTTCCTATACTACTTAATCAGACATGCAGATAGCTCAGCTACTGAAATTTAAGGCAAAGATTTATTAGAAGAAATCAAAAGGAAGCAGCAGTTATAGCAACAGCAATGCCACAAGGTATCTCTTTTCTTCTTTTAAACTAACATGTCTTCATTGCAGCCATCTATGTATGAGAGCTGACATTAGGAAAACAATTAGGTGAATAAATGAGTTTCTAAAGTAACAGATAAAAGCTCATTCAATATCTTTAAAGATGCCATTTCAGAGACAACCGTGTTATACCTCAGTGGGAGAGGAGAAAGGCTCTCTGTGCTCACCTGTGAATTACTTTCATGCAAAACTCACCAATCTCGGGCAGAATGACTCAACTGACTAAAATGCTTATTTTTTTAAAATTTACATATATTTAAAATATACATATAAAATATACATATATACATATAATACACTACATCTTTCTTTGAAAAATTGTGAATATATGTAACTTTTTCAATTTGGTATGAAATCCACTGCCAACCAATTCCAAATTACTATCTTTTTTAGGCTTCCTTGTTGCAGTGGCACTGTTCCTTAGGTCCTAATTCAAAGTATAATGAAACAGTCTTTTAGAACCTTCCTTTTAGCTCCCTGTTTGTAAGCAGTGCAGTGTTTTCTCTCAATACTATAAAAATATGTTCAAAATACATAATAACTATTTTCTTGTCTCAAACTATATAAAAAAAAACCTATCAAAATTACTGGAATCAACAGAAAAAGAGCAATCCAAACCTTGTAAATTTTTGAAAAGCTCTTTCAGAAGGATTTTTTAGAGATGGAGAGAAAAATGTGGTATTTTTTTAAACTCAAAGTAATACCCATCTCCCCACCCAATTATCATCTATTTTCAGTTCTCTGAACAAGGGTAATGGGGGCCAGGCTGTGAGGCAGAGCCACAAAGCATTTGGCTGCTTTCAGAACAAGGCAGGAGGGTTGACCAGGGGACTGTGGCTGAGTGAATAATGCTAATGCCATTAAGATCCCCTGAATTTTTTGCCATCTTTAGTGAGGGGGGCTAAAAATGCAGAGTTGTCCACTTAGAAAAGCCTGTCTGTGGTCACTTCTCCCTTGGCACTGCAGTGCTGTTTCTCCCTAAAGCTGCCTCTCCCCAAGGCTGCTTCTCCCCAGGCCAAACAAGCCCAGCTCCCTCAGCCATTCCTCATGTGTCCCAAGCTGGCCCTTCTGCTGGTTCTCCACTGATTTCACACCAGTTTATCGAAATACTCCTTGTATTTAGGGGCCCAAAGCAGGCCCAGTGTTTCAGATGTGCTCTAATAAATGATGGCTAAGGACGGGGGTGATGGATTCAGAGCATGTGAAGACAGAGCATGTAAAGACTACTACAAAAGGCATCGAGAAGTGACTACAGTGACATGCTCCGTGTTTTAAATTTTAATTAAGATACTTTCTTCATACAAGTGGTTCAGTCAGACTGCTTTTGTCAACTGAACGAGTATTTCAGACCACTCAGGCAGAAGGATTGGCATCTCATAGCTGCAATAAGTGATGCTATTTGTTGAGGGTGCTTGAGTGTGTTCTGAAAGCATTTCCCCAGCAAAGTCCCAGGAAGCAGAAGACAGAAGCCACACGTGTGCTTTGAGCAGCACCAAGGGGATGTGCAGAGCTGTTTTCCTGCTCAGGCTCCCTGGGGTGGGCAGACTGGGATGTGCAGAGCTGTTTTCCTGCTCAGGCTCTTCAGGCTATGTGGGGCGGCAGAGGCACATGCAGGGAAGTCAGCAGAGGCTTGTGAGCATGGCTAGCTCCTCATTGGGGACATGGGGAGCACAGGCTGTCTTGGTGTGTGCAGCCAAGCAGGTTGATGACCCCCATTCCAGGAGTAGCCCCAGCTGACCTGATGGAGGTTCCAAGAGCTGGAAATTGCAGATTCTCACACGTGCATGCCAGGCCTGTATGGACAAAGCTGAAAAATGGGACATTTTGCAGGCCACCAAAGCCTAGTTCTAAGCACCACATGCTTCTCAGACCAAGAACTTTGGTTACAGTCTTTTCCTGAGCATTCCAATATAAAGCACAAAAATCTGACGTTTTTCATTATAAGTTGCCAAGTACCTAGGGCACATATTTTGTAAGATTTATATGGAGGCTGTTTTCAGCTTTTTCATAAAAACATATTCCATTGCAATGGCTTGTAATCAGCACTAGGACTTCAGGCTGTTTAATGCACTGTGATTTGATTAATACTTTTTAGAGGAAGACTGGCATGATAGAGTGATTAGACCAAGCCATCCAGCAGTTTTGGAAAGCCCAGCTTACTCATCTGTAATATTATCTCATTACAACAGCTTAATAAATTAGATTTTTAAAATATATTTCCAACTTGAAAGTATTAAAATTTCTTCATTTGCCAGTGTAGTATATTTTATAACTATCTTTTCCTGCCTTTACTACTTCATGTTGCATTCCACTGCCACATTCCGAGTGGAATACACGCAGGGAAAAATTTCGCTTCCTGTGTTAAGAAGGCAAAGATGTCTAAAACAACAGCATAACAAATTACACAAAACAATTATTTATTTCATTACTTTGTTGCTTGTGAAATGGCCAGCCATGGAGTACTACCTGCTGCTGAATGATTAGGATGTATTCCAGAGTTTGGAAGTAATTTTTTGCTTCCTTAAAATATTTGTTTTACACTGTGGCCCAGTACAGATACTGACAGATGCTTTGGAGGAATAGGCATGTGTCTGTGTCCCTAAGCTGAATTGAAATCAGGTGATAATTTAGATGACCAACAAGTGCTGTTGAAATCTCAGGAACTACCAAGCTGAGACATTAAGTGTGTAAATTCCATTTAAAACAATGCTTAATGTACTTGTCTGTTGAAATTTAAGGAAATGCAGGTGAGGGTTTGAGGACATCACCAAGCTGTCTGCACTTGCATTATCTTATGTTCCAGTATATATAAGAAAAAATAAAAGTTACTCAGTACTTTGTATGGACATCCACAGTTGGACATCTGCATTTTTCTTGGAAGCACTTGAGCCCAGTCGCATGAGCCTTGAATTGTGGAATTTATGAAATGTTGTGTTTACAGGAAGCATTTACTTTGAAAAATGTAACTGCCTAATGGAGTGATTACACTGGCTCCATATTATGATGCTCTTTGTGTGTGTAATGCCCCAAAATGTTTGGGTTTGCTCTGTCAAAGTGCCCTTGGTTTAGTTAAACATGAGGATTGCTGACTCATTGGGGTGCACCTGGGGCATCCCGCATGATGCAGTTCAGGGTTGCAAAACAGAAATAGTGTGGAACAGTTCTCCACAAAGTGTCAGGTATTCGTCCTGCAGGTTTGGCCAAACAAGGTCTCAAAACCAGGTTTTGTTCTCTGTGAAATGTCAGCTGCATGTGGCTGTGATGCATCACATGCTAATGAGCAAGTCAGGGGCTTGGCAAGCTGCTTTTTCTTGGAAGGCAGGGCTGCATAATTTGTTGGTGTTTATTCAATAAAGTTTTCAGTCTTCCAATTTATTTACTTTCAATTTTGGTTACAGTTCATTTAACCTTCAGAAAATATTTGTGCTGTCTGCTGCTTACAAAAGTAAAGCTCCCTCCAGCAGCCCCTTACTGCATTTATCTCTGGCTGTGGAGCTACGATGTCTGCAGTAATAAATGTATCTCTTTGAAATAGAAGTGATTAAGTGCTTGTTGAAATGTCTTCTGGAACAAAACATTAGCTTTTGCTTTCAAAGGGCAGATATTGCAGCAGATAGCACTTAACCTGGCCAAGGACAAAGTGTTATATTTAAACATCACTTTCTGCTTGCTTCTGTGAAACAGCAGGCACATCTGCATTCAAGCAACTCCCATTTCTTAATACATCAAAACAAGGATCTCTCCAGAACTGGAGGTCCCATTGTTGTAACTACTGTTTTGTTTTTAAAACAGCCCACTCATCCTACCAGTTTGCTGTGATTTATTCCTTTGAACTTTTAAATCTGAAAGATAAAACAACAGAAAAAAAAAGAATTGGGCAAACATTGATATTTGCACACCAGACCTCTCTCTAGAGGCATGGGTTCATTCAGCTGTACATTTTTGAACTAAAGCTGAATTTGGCCATCCTGCAGTAATCCCTGCTTGTCCAGCTCAGAAATTCATATGTCATTTGACTCTAGCATTGTCATCCTAAATGTATGTTGTAACTGTGGCCATTGCTTTTCAAAGCTGGTGGGTGTCAGGGAAACCATAAAGATCCTCATTTTCCTACCATCTGGGAAAAACCTCAAGGCCAAAAGATGAAGGGTGAAGAGGTGAGTTCCTATCCCGAACCTGTAGACTGCTGGTCCCTCTGTGTTACACAGAGCATGGCCCAGGTCCTTTTAGCACTGTCAAGGTCCTGGCAGGTTGCATGGAACTTTCTAAGTACTGATGGGATAAGTTAATAATAGCAATCATTGGTAATAACTCATCAATCCAGTGACTAAGGGATGTATATTTTCTTAATCTGAACCTAATAGGGATCCCCAGTAACTATGCCAGCACATCCTGTGTGTATGTTACATGAAATGTTGTGTTTTCAACAGTAGATACAAACATTAGGAAACTAATATTATGTATTGGCAAATGTGAAAATATAGATCAAATACCAAGTTGTCTGATTTTTCTATTTTCTATCCATGTCTTGTTTTCAGAGTGTGTTTTAAGAAGCCTCTATTTATCACATACATTTTGCAAATATGCCAAGAGTATTTATCAACATTATTTTGACTTACATTAATATCAGAGACATAGGAATTGCAGCAACATTATTTCCTATAAGTGAAATTTGGAAACAACACAATTTAAAAACCATATGGGATATAAAAATCAGTCACCGCAAGAGCTAACTAATACTTTGCTGTGTCTGCCAGATATGTGACAAGGAGTGGCACTACTATGTGGTCAACGTGGAGTTCCCTGTGGTGACGCTCTACATGGACGGGACCACATACGAGCCGTACCTGGTGACCAACGACTGGCCCATCCACCCCTCCCACATCGCCATGCAGCTCACAGTGGGGGCCTGCTGGCAAGGTAAAACCACACCAGCTAACAGACAACACAAGCAGGAGCACAGGCCAATAAAGAATCTTATTTGTCTCACTGATTGCATAGGAAATAAACTGCTAAAAGATTGATAGTATAAAATCAGGTGTAAATCCACCTGTTAATGTGGATTAACAACCTGAGCTGTTAATGAATCAAGTCCAAGGATAAAATGGACAGGACATTAACAGGCTTTGCATTTTTGTCACCTGAAGAAGTATTGGATACAGTTTGTCTATTCAGTGTGAAAGATTGTCTTCTTTATCCTTTGTTTTCACGTTTTTTAATTGTTTCCCTTGTTCTCCAGCCTTAAGAAAACTATCTAGATATTTAAGAACTCCAGCTCTCTCTTTTCAGTCCCTGCCTCAGATTTCTTTTACAACTCATGGCCCAGTCCTGTGCTCTTCACATTGGATGTATCTCACCAGCAATTCCAGTAATTTACTTGATTCACCCTGTTATACACCAGAGGTAAAAGTGAAGCAAAATAAATCCAAAAAATAATTCAAATGAGTCCAAATCTCTGAGCCGTACCTGTATGGGCGTTTGCTTAAATATTACCTTTCTCTGTTTTCTACCCTTTATAATCCATTCTTCTTATTCTTTTTACCTGGCCTTTACACCACTTTCTTCCTCTGTTCTCTGCTTTACACCTGAAGTGCTCATCTTTCTCTTCTTGTTTCTTTTTGTAAAGTTGCCTCCATTACACCTCCATGTTGATGTTCTATTCATGCTGTCTTTTTTCCACTTAAAGTATGAAGAAAACTATAATTAGGAAAAAATGCTTTAATATAGATTGTGTTTCTTCTCCACTCTTTCATATGGTCTCACCTTCTCCATTAGCACCTTGTTTGCCAATTTGATTTCTGCTTATTTGCAAAATTTGGACATCTTATGCATGGCAGGGCTGTTCAGTGTAAATAGTACTCAAAGCAAATCCAGCTGTTAGATTATGAGTGGGGTGAAGACCCAATCTTTACTTTGATGACAACATGCAGAATGAAGCAGCACTAACCCTAAAAACAAAATTTGGTAAGTTAACAATACTGATAATTATTGGTGGTGTGATAAACTGATTGGCATTGCACAAATCCTATATACTTGGAAAAGTATAGACTGTTTCTTGTCTAGCTGCTGTTTGCATGGGTTGATTTTTTTGTTATGCAGTATTGGTGCAGTACTTTTAGATCAAAGTTCCAGAGTTAGCAAATGCAAATGTCATTTGTAAATTTAGTTCTCTCCAGACATGAGCAAATGCCATAGAGACTGTGAATAATTATGGAGTACTGCCTTCTGAAAAATCACCATTTCTCTGTGGCTGTGCTAAAAGAAATTTATTTTAATCCCTTCACATTTATACGAGGTTCTTCTGCATAGGTCAACATAAATGTTTTTGTGCATTATTTGTATTACTTCTGCCCCTTCTTTCATTGACACTCAGTGTTTTTATTACTCTCTGAAAGCAGTCTTTAGTGTTTGGGGTTTTTTCCTAGAAGTCTTGGTATTGCTGGGAGCCTGCTCCCCTCAGCCCTCACCTGAATCTCACATTAACCATCTGCAGGTGCCACATCTGGGGGCCTGTGGAACAGTTTGGGTATCTGTGGAACAAGCCCTGCCTAAGCAAAAGGTGTACCAGCTTTGTCACAGCCCTGCATCTGTGGGGCTCATCTGCCCCCAGAGCAGCTGAGAACAACAACAATAATCCTGTTTCCTTTGCACGTCTGTCTCCTTGTCTCAAATTGGGAAAAGAAGGAATTAAGGCAAACCTGCTCACATAGACTCGGAATACATTCAGACCACAGACTATATTTCATATTTAAGCTGTTAAACAAATAAAAAGTTGCAATTGTTTTCAAACATTTTTATTTTTGCCTGGGATAATTTGATTGCTTAATTAATAACCATTCAGGATAAGATTCTTCTTCCTTTTTGGTGAAACACCTGATGTAAACTACTGAAATCGTACCTATAGCTGCCATTAATATTTACTGCAATATTATGTTATTACTCTTTTAATAGTGAGAGAATTGGAGCTCCTCAAAAGTAGAAAGAAATTTTCCACCTCATGAAAATGCTAAGATTTAGTAATACAGTGTGCTGAAGATTCTGATAAACTATCATGTGTCAGGCAAAAAGATAAACTTTTAATGGTTATGTGAAACAAGATCTCAAGATACTGCTTTTGACAAAGCTTATCATATGGTATATTTGTTTTGATCACCTCAAACTATTTTAAACGAATGGTGTGGAAAGTCTTTTTGTTAATAAGATTCAGCGCTGTATTTCAGTCTGTAATATAGTAATTAATGAACCAATAGGAAACCAATCTATCCTAGTCAAAACATTGATTTTCAAAGTTTGTCTATTTCAAGAAAAAGGGGCTCTATCAAATAAATATTTTAATTATAAATACTATCTGTGAAACTTTTAATAAGTCTACTTAGGCTAATACATTTTAGCCAGTAACAATAGTCTAGACCTCTACATTTTCAAAGCATTATAAAGCTGCTTTACGACATTCTGTCATTTATTTCAGTAAAATATACAGTGATTTTGGTGTCATAAGCCGTTCAGGAGTGTCCTTGTTAAGATATAAAGAGTTTCTAGCTCTGGTTTGCTAAGACTACTTCCTGTCTGTTCATCAAAGCACTGGCAGAAAGGAGAACTGCTTTAACCTCTTCCTTCAGAAAGGCCAAGACCTTCTTTTCTGTCTTTACTAAACCACTTTACAGTTCTGAATACATAGCATCCATTTGTCAAAGTCAAATTATTTGAAAAACAGTCTCAACTCTGACAAGTAAATGAATCAGAAGAAATAACATTCTTTTTCTCTTCCCACACTGACTCTGATTTGCTGACAGCCAAAAGACATTGTGTCTGTGAGGCAGCTGAAGGACTGGCAGGGAGCCGGAACAGTGAATTTAAAGGACAGTGAGAAATCAAGAGCAAGAATTGCAATTTGCTCTGTTAGCACTAATAGGAAAATCTGGTGCTGCTATGAGGGATTTACCCTCTTACAGATGAAGATGTTCAGTTCTGGTCTGGAAACTGGGAATTGTTCTGCTGCTTGTTTAGGAGCCTGAGTGTCCTCTGTGATACAAGTGACTCTGAGCCCTGATCTTTTCATCGCTTACACTGGTCCTCATCCTGGGGTTCTGTAGCAAGCACCATGCCTGCACCTCCTCCTTGTCTTTCTCAGAGTTGTATCCTGCAGGAATCTTGGACATGGAAAATTATTTTCTTTATGATTATTATTGTCTATTATTAATATTTCAATGCCTGAGTAACTGTTTTCTGACTTTTATAGCCTTGTTTATAGCATCCATTATGAAAAGTTACACTGTTCTTATATTTCACTTAAGCAGCTGAAGGTAGAAATAAAAAACAAGGTAAGATCAGTGCTGTTCTCCTGACCATGACATGAAAACAAACCAAATGTGCAATTCCTCAGACTTATATGACAAATTCAAACCTGAGCCTATGATGTGCTCACTGTGCCTTGGTTTGTCTGTGGCATAAGCAAATCTCTGCTACATATTTATCCTTTCCCTGGCAGTGTAAAAATCTTGCCTGATTTGTTTGTTTGTTCCTGACTGTAAGCAAAATTTCTTCAAATAATGCAAGTTGAGTGCTAAGACTCTCCAAAAAGGAGGGAAAATCAGCCTTTTCCTGAAGGGCAGATTCTTGGAGACAAGCAGGGAGTGAGGATGGTTGAAAGACCAGAAAGCCAGCCTTTAAAAAGTGATTAAAGAGACTCTTCCCAGGGTCTGTGAGGCACTGGGTCAAGTTTACTGCAGCCCAGGAAATGACCCAATTACTTAAAATCAAACCTGGGGAATGGTTCCTAGCTCTAATAATACTCTGCGCATGAGGGAAGTTGCATGATTTGTTCTGGCATAATCAATATGAACTTTATCTACTAGAAATTAGCTATACTGTGTGTTACTGTGGTATAATTTTCCTTTTTTAATCTAAAAACCTTGGTTCTTTCTTCAGGGATCTTACTAAAAGAAAGATCTAAGCAGAGCTACCTCATTGATTTAGGGTCCTTTACAATGGTTAGTCTACAGTGAATTCTTTTTTGTGCAGTTGATGTTCAGTACTGCTGTACTTGAGTGGGGGTGGTTTATTTGAGGGTGGGAGTTTGAGCATTATCTTTAGGTAAAATTGTTGATGTTGATTTGGTTACACATGACTCAGGAGCAGTGAAAGGTAGCACCAAACCCCCAGAAAAGTGCCTGACTTCATGCATGGCAAATCCCAACTTACTCCTTAGATGGGATTTCAGTGACACAAAGCTTGGGGAAAGGTAATGCTGACCACAGAGCTAAGCAAACTGGGCTCTTAGTGAAGGCAGAGACAAACGCATGGTACAGCTGTTTCTGGAATTAGCCCTTTCTGTACCCTTGTGAAGTTTGATAGCTTTCTCTGCAGGTACATGGGGTTAATTATATAATTTAATCTTAACATCTTTAAAATTTTGTTCACATCACTGGTCTCACTGATGATTGTCAAGGGTATGATTTTGGTGTAGGTCAGGTTACTTCAGGCCAAAGTGCTGCTCTGTGTCTAATGGTGAAAGAAATTTTCAGGCAGAATTGCTCTCTCAGGGTATCTAAAGGACAAAATTTACTTGCTTGCACGTCTGCCTCCTAGAGCGAAAGAGACACCGAAGAGAACAGGAGGAAAGTGGCCCTGGCACTGAATGGGTATTAAAGCAGACATGGTCCACGGGGATAGAAGAGAACTCCCCCAGCCTCGGCTTTGGTTCTCATTACTACTCTTGTTCTTCTTTAGCATAAAAATACTTTTAGATCTGCCCTTTTACCTTAAGAGTCTCAAGATACTTTCAAATAATAAGCAGGTGCAGCAAGGCAGGAGAGTCACCCATACTCTGTGGGGATAAAGTGCAGTAGATGATTTTTCCTCAGGTCATTTAAAAAAATCTGCATCACAGCAAGAATAGAATCAGAATTCGTGATCTTCTGTTCCTATTCTCTCTTTTAGGTTTTAAGATCCTGTTTCATTCTCCGGAACAATGCAAACGAATTGTTAGCTTGTCCTGAAGCTCACTTTACCAGAGCTTACCCCAGGAAGTTCTCCTCTGACTTCATTATTTCTGATTCAGTTTATCTGAGGATATAGCAAATGGACCCTTTTACACAGTGAGAAACTTCTTCCATTAAACCAAGGTTTATAGGTTCCTACTCTGATCCCTTTATTGCTATACATTCAGGGGCAAAAGCTGACAGAGAAAGGGAGCAAGTTACATGATTTGGTAGTCAATAATAATTTTTTGTACCAGAGGCAGAAGACAGACTTCCTCATGGTTTCTCCAGTATGGTAAGGTCTTGAGTTCATACAAGGCATTTGGGGAGGGAAGGAGTTTGTGTATGGCTCCTAAAGCTCTGTCAGGAAAGTAGTGACACAAGTGAATGACCTGTCACAAGGTTATGCTGTAGCTTGCCTTGGCTATAAGTCACTGTTTCTAACAGTGCCACCCCTTCAGCAGTGCTGGAGCCTCACAGTGCAATTCTGCTGGACACTGCATGGAGAGGTCTTCAGAAGAAGCCTGTCAACAGCTACTTTATTATCATGGATACAGCAGAAGGCTATTGTAGTTCCTGTTTTCTAAAGAATTGCTGTTTTCTATTCTATTTTTCTTTTGTATTCTCCTGTCATTTTCCTCTTTCCTTAACCTATGCTGGTGAGATCAGGTTTTCTATAAAGCCCTTCTGTGGAATAACCTTATTATCCTCACATGCCAGCCCTCTGCTGACACAGAAATCACCCAGTGCAGTCAGAGAACTGGCTGATGATTCAAGGCAAGAAGCACCATAAGAGCTAAAAGTTGGAGAGGGGTCAGAAAAAGGAGATCCAGTGTGGGCAGTGTAGCAGCAGCCTGTATCACTCAAACTTGGACTTCCTCCAGAAATTAAGATATTCAACAGATAAAGATTCCCCTTACTGTGCATCCAACACCACTGGATCGTGCCAAGCGGGCTGACATAGCTTGCACAAACCTGCCACCTCAAGGGAGTGGTACAAGCACACCTTAATGCAAGAGCACCAGGGCAGACCTCAGCACAGGGAGATGCTGAGTGTCTGTCCTGGTGCCTCCGTGGGTACAGCAGTGCTCTTGCTGCATTGTCCTTTTCATCAAGAGAAAAATGGGGCAGGTTTCAGTGCACTTCACAGCCCTTTGCTGAATTTCACTTGTAATAGAAATACAAAGACATGTGGAAGGTTTAGTTTAGGAGGGTGCTTTCTTGGAGAGATGAATTTGCATCCAAATCTGTCACCCCAGATATATGTCCCGTTTTTAACTGAATTTCTGCAGGGAACAGTACTTACCAGCACAAAAATATTTTTTGGAGAATAGGGATATAGGGGTTTTGTGCAGCATTTGTCTATTGGCTGAGTTGTGAAAAATTGTAGAGTGTTTTTATTATCCTGAGAAAAATAATCCTCAGTAGTGTTAAGTTATACCCACTTTGGGTTTAGGATGTATTGCACAGAGATCAGTTGGCATTTGGACACTTAAGAGCAGGGAGCCATTACTGTTCTCTGAACTTGTCCTACTTTTAATAAAGCTTTAAAGCCTAAAGCTGTCCGAGTGAGGTTGTTGGGTTATGATGTCTACCCAAGGCAGGGGCAGACTTAACATGGGCCATGTTTGATGACCAATTTCTGATTAATTTTTTATCTGAGTGATATTAAAAAAAACACTAAAACTTTTCTGTGCTGAGAAGCTCTGGGAGTATAAAATATCATGTTACTAACTGGGGCTACTCCTGAAATCTGTATTGTTTCATCCTGTTTAACAGCCAATCTACTTGTCAGGGAATTAAACACAGCTCCCTAAACTGCAGGATAAATTTGGAGGCTTGGACCAGAGAACTTCAGAGCCAGAATGTCTTGTGGCTGCTCCCACATTCATTCAATCTTTATGTTGGAACCCTGAATAATCAGTGGTTCTTTAATTATCTGGCTCAGTATAACCAGAGTCTAGACTATCTTAAAAGAATTGCATCTCAGTTGGAAATTCTCTTGATTTCACCATTTCCCATTGTGCTCATTGTGTGAAAACCTCATTGTGCTTTGACTGCCTTGATAATTATTTGCCCATTATTAGGATAGGACAAAAAGCCTGAAAAATCTGTGAGCTCAATAAAGTCACTTGTTTTGACGTGCCTGATTGTTCTTTGGAGATTGGTAAGGAATGTAAACAGCACTTTACATCTGTGTAGTCAAACCAACAACTGTTAAATTCAATGCTAATCAAATTCTGTCACACTTTATATCAACTCAGTGCAAAAGGAAAAACAATAGTGTCATGGAAACAGGATGTGCTTCTTTAATGAATGCATTTTAACCCCATGAGAGTCCAAACCCTGGAACTCTTCAGTTTCCCCTGGACTCTCCTATGCTATATCTAACAGATATAACATGTTATAGCTAGCAGAATCTCTCTGTAGCTGCAGCCAGAGGTGATTGGATTGCCAGGTAACAGTCCCTCCTAAATTGTTGTTCGTCTGGCAGTCTTCAACTGTTTATAACAAAACATTTGTTTTCCTCCATTTGTATAAGGAGTCGTCCCCACTGAGCGTCCCCCAAGACATATGGACATCCGCAACATATTCAGCTAAAATTAAGTAGATTGCTCTTCTCCATTTGATCTGGTTTGTTTGAAATTTCAGGCAGCAGCTGTAACTGTGCCTGTGCCTATTTAGAGCTGTGCCAAGCACTGGTATTGTAAAGTCTTGCTTTCATTGGCAGTCTGATCGCTCCCCACTGAGGGGTCTGTGGGGTCTCCTGCCTGTCCTGCTGGGTGAGTCCCTCCCTGACTGTGCTTCCTGCTGGGCTTGCTGTGAGCTCAGCCCCAGCTGTGAATGGCACACTCACAAGGATTCAGAGGCTTGTAGGCTTCTTTTGGGAGGGGAGCACCCTAGCCCCTGTGTAGGAGATGCCTCAAGTCTGCAGCTGATACCATGGGATATGGTATCATACCCCATATGATGTACCCCTCAGCATACCCTAATAGATCTAGTTATCTAGGTAATTCCAGCAGCAAAAGAGAAAACAGTATTTTAGCAAGTGAAAGACGTGCTGTATGCTACTTCAACAACAACTAAGGAGTGAACATCATTATAGTGAATAATTATGGATGTCATGGTTCCTCTGGATGACTCCACAGTCTGTTGACACCATCTTCTCCTTAGAAGGGCTGAAGTGATGCAAAAGGCACCATCCATCCTCCTGTATCTGCCAGACTTTGGGAGTGTTGGTGCATGCTGGGTCAGGTATGGAAAGCAATGCACAATTTTATCAGCAAGATCTAAACAACCCTGTGGCTTGTGTTCCCTCACAACTGTGACGGCAACCACAACATTTACATTTAAGAAAGAGAAAAAATTCAGTAGCTTCAAAAATTTTTAATGGAAGGAATTGTAGTAAGAATAATTGGTGACTAAACTATAGTGTGGATTCAGTGTTTTTTGTGTTACAGATATTAACTTAATTCCCTGACAGCAGGGAAGGTTCTGCTTTCTTCTCTTGGCCCTATCATTTATCAGCTTTAACTACTTAACTGTCCCCCAAGAATTAGCACTCACAGCATATTAATCCCTATCAATCAACACACATAGTGCTGAATGAAACACAAGATACAACACAGTTGAGGACTAAGTTTTCTCATTCTCTCAGAACTTAACAGCAGTTTCGTGGAGATGAGCTGTACCTGAGCAGTATTTCACTTGTAGGAAAGGGCAAAATGACCTTGACAGCAAAGAAGTCCCGTGAACCTTGCTGAGGCAATGCAGGTTAACTGGATACACTGAGCTCTGGAGAGAAACTGGAGCTGTTGTGTTACAGAACTATTGCAAATTTTCATATACTTGGATTACCTCAAGACCTTCATCACTGGAGCTCCACTTTGGTCTCTGTGTAATCCAATTAGGTCTTCTTCATTATCCCAAAAACGTTGTTGCTTAGGCTCAGTTTGGTGTCAGAACCAAGAGCTCAAAGTGCCTTAAAGCAGTAAGCACAGTTGGGAGCAGCTTATGCCTTTTCTCACTTATTTCTTAGCAGGTGGTAACATCAGTGCTGAGTCAAATCCAGACAGTGGAACTGAGCATCCTCCTGCCCAGTGAAGCCACTGACTCTGAGCTGCCTGTCAGCTGCATGAGGAGCATGAAATGAATCATAGTCTGGGTCAAAGGATCTCTATTTGAAAAATCAGTAATTAGAAGAATTTGGATAATATTCTGTAAAAAGTTACTATCAGCATTACGTACCGTTATCCATTGTGCTTAAACATGCAAATTCTGGATTAAATATATTTATACTCATCTAGTCTTGGGAGCTCAGAATTTTAGAGCGACTAGGATTTGGAGATTGGCCATCCTGGGCTAAATTTCCACCCACTGAGAAGCTAAAGTCAAAGAAGCTGAAATACTCAAAGAATATCAGATTGCAGAAGCAGAAGGAAACACAGCTTTCTTACACACTAGTACTGTAAAACCAAGTATAAATAAAACATTTTATCAAAGCTAGAAAGCAGGATTGTAGGAAACTGGCTTTAGGCCATTCCTTTAATTTTAGTTAGAGTTTTGGTTTTCACTTCCCAGTTTTATTGCATTTGATTTTGTCCATTTGCAATCTAATAATTACTGGTGATGGAAACATCAGCAGCTAGCATACCCCTCTGAACTGAGATGATTCTGAAATGCTGAGATACAAGAATATCAAAATAACAGCATGCTGCAATTACAAGCAACTGTAAGCAGAGTCAGATATAATGACTTCTGTTTACCTTCAAGTTCAGAATTGGCAGGTATATCTTTTTGTCTTTAACAGTGTTAAATGTTGCTTATGGAAGGCTTATTTAGCAATCTGGTATAAGATAGTATTCTCTCTTTAAGTGTTCTTGTTTTTTCATGTGATTAAAAGTTGGTGTTCTCACTGCCCTGGATAAACAGGCACATCCTGTTTTACACATACAGTGACAAGAACACTGCATTAGGGTTAGTACTTCAGCCAGATAAGTTCCAGGAAGAGCAACAGGATGTTCATAGTCTACAGTGTTAGGTGGAAGATGTAAAGAGAAGTTCTTGTTTAGCCTGGCACAGGAAAATGATACAGCTGTATTTTGATCGCTCAAGTTTCCTGTTGGGAATAAATGTCCACCTCAGGCATCAGTGGTCAGTGGAGGGGATTGCTTGGGAAGCCTCTGTCTTCAGAAGAGTTTAGAAAGCTCAGGCAATACTCTCAAGAATAGATTAGGTACAGCTGTATTTGTCTTGAGGCCGGGGACAGAGTGCCTCATCCCTCTGTGTCCCTGCAGACTCTGCTCTCAGTTGTTGTTGTAGTTTGACCCTGATTGGCCAAGGTGTAATATTGACACTTGATAAAACCAATGAAAGCATAGCTACGCCTTTGTGAATACACATTTTAAGTGAGAACTTGGGAGAGTTCCTTCTTCTGGTTTCCGGTTGGAGAAGAGGTAACGGGCGCTGCCTGGCCACTCTGCCGCAGCCCTCGGGGCCTGGCTGGGCTGGGCCGGGCCTGGTGCAGCCGGGAGGGGGAGGGGAGGCCGTGGGGCCGAGCCAGGGCCGCTGAGATCTGGCCAATGGAATCCAAGCTGCCCTCCCCACCAGCGTGGCGCTGGGGGAGCTACCCAGAGCTGTCCTGGAGCCACGAGACATCATGCCACTGAGACCGGGCAGGGGTGGCCTCCTGAGTGGAGTTTGCTCTGGGACTGGTTTTACTCTGATGAGACCGAGGGGTGGACAGAGGAATCTATTAAACCCCTCTCCCCAGCCACAAGAATCCAGCCAGCGGCTGAGGCCAGGAGCAGCTCTGCAGCTCTGCAGTCTCAGCACAGTCTGGAATGTATCACCTGACTGCTTTGGCATGGCTGCTGCCTTTGTGAACTCTTTAAATGTTCAGATGAAACCAGAAAAATTCTGTCCTCTCTTGAGTGAGAGAAAAGCCAGAGTGAGTACACATAAAGATACTCAAAGTCAGAAAAGAAAGTGATGTCCTAGATGGAAGGAAGATAAGGAGTTGTTTTATTTTTTACATTAAAATCTCTTATAAGCTATGGTGATGGACTATAATGAAACATTTTCCTTTAAACCATAGAGAAGTATGGGGAGACAAAAAGTTCAAATTGTAAACCTGAGCAAAGGAATGAGTATTGAATACAGTATTGAATGAGCAAATGTTGAAGTAGCTGTGAATACTAAGAAGTTCGAACAGAGAAATGAAGATTTTGCCCCCCCGAAAAGAAGATGAAGAAGAAGAGAACCTCTGTTCCCTGAGATGAAGATAATCTTAAAAATAGATAAAGAGAATCTTTGTTTTTGAACAGTTTGTCTTTAAAAAATAAACCCCATACATCGATTATGGCCCAGAGGCATAGCTATGAAAGGGCTGTAAACATGGGAGGAATTTCATGATACAGATGTTCCGGGCGGCTGTTATCATGGAAAGTTTGTTTTGTTTTGTTAGGTTTTTTTTCATAGCAAATAAGAGATGCTCCAATCCCTAAAAGAATTGAAGAAAGACTATTCTAGAACTGAGAAAACTGACTGAAAATTCTAAATGTGATTTCTGTATGTTGTCAGTGAAAATTTAGAGAGAGAGGAAGAGTGTTTTGAAAGTTTCATTCTAATTTTTTGTTGGTTTTTTTTCTTTCTTTTTTTGTGTTAGTCAATAAAGTCTGTTCTTTTCAAGTTTAAGCCTGCTTTGCTTTTGATTACAAAACTTTAAATTGGCAACCCAAATTAATATTTCTGTCTGGTTTCAGACTGAAACTACGACAGTTGTTCACGTGCTTTGTCCCAGCCTGGATCACCCTGTCATCTCCATGCCCATGATTCTGCAGATTTTCTCTACTCACACAGTATGACACTGGCTACTCCCAGCTATTTTTCACTCACTTTTTCTTGAAATACTTGGGGATTTTTGTTTAAATAACAGTTGATAGCCTCTCCCAAGCAAAGATTACATCACCTCCTTTACAGTCCAGTCTTGATCTCTGCACCTGCACAAACACCATCCTTATTCCTGTGAAGGGGGTGTGTAAGCCACCTTCTTTAAATGCTCAATGTTTTTGTAGTGCCTGTATTTTCAGAGTATTTTAAAAGCTTACTCCTAGAAACACTCATACTCCCTTCCATGCTTTTATGTTAGTGGCTAGACAGATGACTTTAAACAAGAATTATACATATCCAAGATGATAATAACTCCTTGTGCACCAGCAGTTTTTTAAAAGTGTGGCTTGGGCACAGTGAATACTCTGCATATTTAGTGATCTATGGGCAAATGCTGTATCACTGCTAATGAGCTAGCAGTGTAATTGTAAGTGCTATGTCAAGAATACCGGAGAAGAACTAGTCCAAAGTGGAAGAACAACCAGTATCTGTTCATGGATGCTTTGGGTCATTCTGCTCATTTCTGTTAGGCAAAGCCACAGCACTGTGTTCTTTGTTCTGGCTTCTTGCTTGGTCTTTTATATACATTTTAGTGAGTGTATTTCACATTTAAATACATTCACTGATCTGAGCCGGCTTCTTATTTTGCATCTCCTCAGAACTATTAAGGCCTACTGGCAGACTTACTATAGGTTTCTGAATTTCAAAGCTCCAGGATTAGCGTTGGTATTTTAGCCTTGAAACTTGCTGTCTTCACAATTCTGTAGTGATATGAGAATGTGAAGCTTCAAACAAAATGTGATTCCTTCTTCTGTAAGCTCTTAAATGGTTTTCTCACTTAAATGGTTTTCTCACTTTGTCTCCTTTTAAAGGAGATGTTTGCTTTTTTTTTTTTTTTAAATTCAGCATACCTTTTTCTGTCCAGTCACATTACTGCTGTATATGTACTTTAAAAGATAATGTAAGCAAATAAACTATAATAGCATTTTGGCTGAAAAGCCAATGTTTCCATAATGCATTATTGATTTACCAAATAATTACCAAATAATTGCCTTGGTAAGTATCAGAAGGGCTGAACTTCAGCTGTTGCTTGTGTGAAAGTTTCTAGGAAATCTCAACAAAATTCTGCCCAGAAAAAAATTCCTGTGTAATGGAAAAATGAATGAGTGACAAAAATAATCTTCCTTTGGGAACCTTCCTGTGGGATAAGAAAAAGAGAGGCAGTTTATGCTGTAATGATAAAAAAAACCCCAAAATAAAAAAAAAAAAAGCTTGCCTACTTCTCTGACGAAACAGTCTGCTTGGACACCTCTTTTCTGCCAGTCCAGCAGTGTGTATTTTCTTCACTATATTAAACAGCTTGAGTCTTCTTTGTAATGCTCATCCTGGCAGAGACTGGAAGTGAGGGTTTTCAGGCTTTTAGGTAACAACAGCAGCCTAAAGAAAATCTGCCACTTCATCCTGATACAGCTCCAATCCACACACAAGTTAAAGTTCAAGCTTGAGCTATCTTGCCCAGCAAAAACAAGTTGTTTGACACTAAAGCTACAAACACTGTAGAGATGAGTTGTCTACCAATTACAACATCTTATCAACAGCTTATCAACTGCTACTCCAATTAGTCTGCCTGGCTCACTGCTGTGGGGCTCCCTTGGACCTCCCAGGCTCAAGGTAGGCAGTAATTCACATGCTCTGCAAGAGATAACACTGCAGGAAAGCCAAACTCTAAAAATTCTAAAGGAGGATGAGTAAATCACTAACTGTCCCAAGAGTAATTGAGATGCCATGATGACTGGTGCAGGCAGCCTATAATCACGTTTTAATCACGTTTTATTGACAGCTCCTAAAGATCAGTCTTCCTTGGGAGCTGCCAGGAGTGAAACTGAACTGAGTGTGTCTGCAGGGTCTGGTGCAACACAGAGTGTCAGGACCAGACCTGGCCCCAAATGATGCACCTTGGCTCAGGGACAGCACTCCCAGCCTCTCAGAAGAGGGGCTGTGCACAGATCCCTGCTCACTGCTGGAATTCCCAGCACATCCTCAGACACAGCCCAGGGAGTGTGGGAGTTTGTGTACACAGAGCCAACAGCTCATCTGGTACTGTGTTCTTGGGAGGACAAAGACAGAGGTAGCTGATCGTGTCATGGAACACTTGCAAATACAGTTTCTCTATAGATAAATATTTGACTTAAGCAGTTATTAAATTGGTGTTTGAGTACTTTAATAAGTTCATTTTTAAAAATCATGTGCTTCCTTGTACACATTTGGGAAGCCATGTTTCATCTCTAGGTTTGTTGTCTCAGCTTTATAAACATCTGAATACAATCCTGGAAAAACAAGAATATTAAAGACAGCCTTCTACCAGGTACCACCCAACAACCCACAGAGACATTCCACTGTACCACAGTAAATGGGATCCCAGAAATACTTGGCTAAGATGGGTAGAGATTCTTTAAATGTGTTAAAACATTTAATTGTGTTTAAAACATGTTAAAACATGAAGTGATTTATTACATGTGCAGTTTGTGCATTGGTAACAATAACCATTTTGCATCCTCTTTCTTGCAGGAGGTGAAGTCACCAAGCCCAGGTTTACTCAGTATTTCCATGGCAGCCTGGCCAGTCTGACAATCCGGCCAGGGAAAATTGAGAGTCAGAAAGTGATTTCCTGTTTGCAGGCCTGCAAGGAAGGTCTCGATATTAATTCTTTTGAGAGACTTGGCCAAGGAATAAAGGTGAGGGATGAACTGACATCATCTTTGATAAAAATTTACATCTGATTTATGAAGTGAGAGCCCAAGGTAGAGTTCACACAGTACAAATGTACTCCCAGAAGCAATGTAATTTCCCATAAAATCATGCAAAGAAAAAACAGAACAGTGTGAGAGCTGTGACATTGCGAAGAAAAATGTTTCCATTATTGCATTATTGCAGAGCTAGATGATCAGAAAGTAAGGCACTGCTGATATTTCAGAGTCTGTATGAATTGCCAGGTTGTGTTTCCATGTTTATTTTGCTACTTCTACAGAAATAGACATGATTCCAAGATTTATTACATTTTGATCTCAAGTTGTGATTTAAAGCAGTGGAATACATAAGTCCTGATGCAATAACATTCTAAAATTCAGTGTGTTCAAAGAGAAAAACTTTATGGTACATGAAAATTGAACAATAAAAACCCCTAAAGTCAAGAAATTAAATTTTTAGATTTGAATATAAGTCATTATGCATCTTCGTTATGCACATGACTACTTGCAATATAGAGCTTTTTCTAAGAGTGGAGAACAACAGACAGGGAAATCCTGTTTCAGTTGACCTAGTGGCCAGATGGCTTTGCATTCATTCAGATAATTCTGAAATTCTGTTCTTTGGACACATATGTAGGATCTTGGCTATTCCAATGCTCACATGAGTTGCATTGTCCATTTTCCTTTACTGACACCATTATTTGATGACAGTGTTCTTGTGCTCAGTGTAAATCACTTGTGAAGCTGTTTCCTAGCACACAAATACCACTTCCAAAGGAGCTGAGCTTCAATTCCAGCCCAGGAAGTTCCTTTGGTTGCAGACAATGCATCCTGAGAAACTGAACTGGAGTGTTTTGGTGGGGGGTTTTCAGAGGGGAGGAGGATGGTGCTATAACACATCACCTGGAATATGCAGTGGGAATGTCATGGACTGCATTTAATTAGCCAAACTTTTCCCTTGTACAGACTGACCTGAAATATGCCCAAATGTCTGTCCAGGTGGTGATAGGTTGCAGTGGTATAGTATAATTGACATTTTTTGTAAAAACAAGGGTAAAAATGAAAATTGAAAGTGCAAAGGTAAGGGGGACTTTTGCTAGCTGTAACTTTTACATATGAGGAAAGACCCCAAAGAATTCTTTTATCATCCTACCAAGGACATCATTAAGAATTTCACATTGCTGCTTCTCACAGCAACAGGACACAGGGATCAGTTAAAGTTGTTTTTAAAAGACAGTGCGTACAAGGAGTAGGTAGGGAATTCTGGAACCCAAGTGTGTATGCCTAATAGTAAGTTCTTTGATGGGATTTTCCATTAATTAAAGCACTGTACACTTTGTCTGTGGTGCTTAAAAGCATAGTAATTCCTCCCCTCTTGTTGCCCCCTGAAACCTGAAAATATTGGAGTCACCCCAGTTTCATGGGCTTGGGAAAATCCCTCTTCTACCACCCACTGCTGCTCCAACATTTGTGACTGGCTGACTTACTGTACTGGCAGTGCAGAGGGAAAAAGGAAGACAAGGGTTTGTTTCCTGCCTTTTCATGCTTTTGCAAACCTTCAAAACATATTCATTTTCTGAAATACAGATGAGGCATAGTGGGGTTTTTTAAGTTATTGGTGTTGCTTTTACTGCCTCAGCAAGCCAACAGTGAGAGCAACAGCAGGAGGCAAAAGTGAAAGGAGCAGCCAGAGATTGTGGAAGGATTTCTTTGGGGGGCTGACAGAAGCAAGCCTAGCTGAAAGCAGAACAGTTGCCTGACTTTGAAGAGAAAATGAAAGAGGAAGGTGTTGTAGTGTCACCTAATCCCACACAGGCACTTGTGACAGCTGCACAGACGATGGGGTTCTCATGTGGGCTATTCATGTGGCTTTGCAGATTCAGTGTTGGCAGCCTGATGCAGGAAGGTGTTTCTGGGCACTTTGGGCTATGGAGATTCACTCTTTAACCACCTAAGAAAGAGCAGTGCAGCAGCAGTTTCTGACACCATAGTGCTGGATGTTTTTGGGCTGCAGCCTTATTTTCAGATATCTGTAACAGCTCTCTGAGACACTGTCTAAACTGTTGCTATTTTTAGCTTTTTTTAATGAGAAAGACAAAAATGGCTCAGACTGGGGCTTTCTCCGGTCCCTTTGGCAGTGTTCCAGCTGTTTTGGCAGCTAGCTGTTAACTGGCAGCTAGAGTCTCCTTTTGCTAATTTTATTCTCTACTGCTGTTAGCTTAAAGAGAGGAAGAAGTGTATGTGAGCTGGGATTCATGTTAGTCCTCCTCTTTGTTAAAAAATACCCTCCAGTGTGTTGTGACCTTCCTGCACAAACTTTAAACCCAGCTCTCCATGTTCTGTTTGACAGAGAACCCTGCGCTTCCTCCTGTTCTTCACAATCTGTTCAAAGTGTTTTGCTTTTTAACCTTTCTGGCTGTAAGGAAGTGTAGGCAGCCACTGTCTGTATTCAACAGAACATCTTCACATAATCACTGCCCAGCTTCCTGGGAGAGAAAGGCACATTTGTGTTCTGTGCTGACAGCAGTAGACAGCAATACAACATCAAGGGGGTTACGCTGGTTGCCTCTGCAATGCAGATGGTTTACTGAACCAATTAACAGACAAAACATGGAATTAGGATTAATTACCATGAAGGTAAAAATCAGTCATTGGTTGTGTCACAATAATGAGAAAGTTTCTTGGTCAGCAAGACTGATCTGTGTTCAGTGCCATTGAGTAAAGAAGACTCAGGGCTACAAGATCAGGCAGTGACTTAGCAGGGTTTACTGGCCCAAGTGAGCAGCTCCATCTTAAATCATGACACTCTTACTGATCATCAGACAGGATGGAGAGTCCTCTTTAGTGTGTCTGACGTTAATGAAGATGTAGGAGGCAAATGTTGTAATTGTTTTGTTCGTTCATGTTGAAATATATCTCAGAAAGATAGCCCAGGATAAAACCACACAGAAAGCAGCCAAAATATGCTTCTGCACGCTAGGCTGGCTCAAAAGGCAATGCTTTTATATGGGGAATGTGTTTAAGCTAAAAAGATTACATAGGAATAATAATCATGGTGGTAACTTAAGGTTTTGAACCTCTACAGAGTTCAAAAATAAATAGCATTGGAAATTGTTGCAGAAATTGCATCAGCAAGGTTAATAAGGCTGGGCAAAGAACAGCAAATATGGATTAATTTACTACAAAATTAATTTTAACAGTAGTTATTTAGGTGACTGATGCAAGTACATGTTTTAGAGAACAACATGTAGATTCAGCCAATGATAGCTACTAAGATTTTTTTTCTTAAATCATTACATATTTAACTTATGTCTGTGCAACATTTCTTAAAAACAGTATTATTTTGTACTCTGTACCTGGTCCCTTAAATATTAATTATTTGCATTTCTCCTAGTATCACTTCAACCCTTCCCAGTCAGTCCTTGTCATGGAAGGAGATGACATTGAGAATATAAATCAAGCCCTTCGGAAGGTCTCATACATCAATTCCAGACAGTTTCCCGCTGCAGGTGTACGACGTCTCAAAGTTTCATCTAAAGTCCAGTAAGTTGTACTTGAGCTGAATTAAACAGATCAGGAACATTTTTAATTAATTACCTTTTTCTTTGGCCATGTAAAAAGAATAGTTTTGGTTAAATTAAATTGATAAATCATACTGCTTTGTTGTTGAACCTAAAGGATTAATTTAATTTACTTTTATGCCAATTTACCTGGTGGTTTTCTCTTGATATTATCTTCTTAAGAAACCTTTCTTTTTAATGTAATGCACTTGCCTTCTCTTTATAGTTTGGGGCATACAGTCTGGACTGAACAGTGCGTTTACAGCAATCTTATTTACTTTTAATTTTAAACCTTTATAGTTCCTTCTGAGATAGCCAGAGCCATGACTTTTTAAAGTAGGCCTGTTCCATCTAATAGAGGCCATGTTTGCAAGAGCAGTATCTGAATGTGTGCTTGAAGGAGCCAGTGTGTGTCTGTCGCTGAGGTGTCTGTGCTGTCCCTGGAGCACTGGTGGAGGCTGTTGGACAGGGACTGTGTCCATCCCTCTTTGTGCAGCACAGTGACAGCAGTTTCTCAGGGATGTTTAGAGCTGCCCACAGCCTCTCTTGGGCTCCCCTGGGTTCGGCTCTGTCCTGAGCAGGGAAAGCAGGGCTTTGGAGGGAAAACAAATCCGGTTCTGCCAACTGTCACCTGCTGTGGGCACAGCTGTTTCCAAGTGCCAGGGCTGGTCTGTGGGCTGAGCGCTCTGCTGGGAGAGCAGCTCCCAAGGCAGTCCCACTGGAACCAGCCCAACTCGCACATTCCAGGGCTGGCCCAGGTCCAGCCCAGGTCCTGTGCCAGCATGAAATGAGGTAGAGCTTGTCAGGAGATTCACTTCCAAAGCACACTGCTTATTCAAATGAAAATTGAATTACAGGCACCTTTTGTCCCGTGCAAATATTGGAGGGTCTCAAAAAGACTTCATGATGGGACCTATTTAAATGGAAAATTAGGCCCTTTTAATTGCACATGACAAGATAACCATGTTGTATTCATTAGCTAGCACTTTCTGAATTTAATGTTAAGTTTACTAAAGTTAGTTGTTCTCTAGTTAACTTCTTTAACCATTTACCGCTGTGTTAAATGTCAGTTAAACATTAAAATATTATTCTGATAGTGACCTTAGGACAGACTGAGTCTGTCCCTCAGAGTGAGTATCTGTGAAGGTGGGAAGGGAGGAGAGGGGAGCTGACCTGTGTGCAATGTGGAACAGGAATATGTCCTCATGTGTGGCAGTGCCTGAGGATGAATTGGGCTGATCTGAGAGCCATGAGCTGGGTTTGGGCAGTGCCAGTGCCACACTCCTCTGATCTGCAATGTGTCACATGCAGTTAATGACTAATGTATTCTTTCAGATGTTTTGGTGAAGATGTCTGCATTAGTATCCCAGATATAGATGCCTATGTAATGGTGTTTCAGGCCAATGAGCCCAAGATTACCATAACTGGGATGGACCACTTTGCTAGACCAGCTGCACAATTTGAAAGTGAAAGAGGTGTTATTTTGTTACCTGACATCAGGATTGTCAGCACAGTCACTAAAATGGAGCATTCAGTGGACTTAAGAGAACACGACAGAGGTTTGTGTCTTTCTTTTAAATATTATTACTCATTTCATAACATCTCCTTTTTTTAAAGGATGGTGCAAACAAGTAATGCAAAGGAAGTCACTTCACCTAGATTAATTAGGCCACAGTAATGCTGTACTGAAGAAATTCAATTCAGCACATTGAAAAATGTGCTAAATGATGGCAGATCAGAAGGTGCTTCAAAAAAAGCAGATTTTCCATGTCATGTCCACTTAGTGTCCATTCTGAAATATACTTCAGAATAATTCCTTTCTGCTCTTCCTTTCATACTCTGTTACGTAGGGTATTTTCCTCAGAATGTCTCTACTTGTAACAGAACTTTGTTAATTGTGCTGATAAAGTGAAAAGCAGTAATTGAACAAAAGTTGAAGTTTTAGTCTGCTCTTAGGTTTCTGGCTCTGATACTAGCTTGTGAGTGATACTTGAGAAAGTAATCCCATGCCTCAGTTTCCCACCTATAAAATGCATATATAATCCTTTTAAAATATTTATTTTCAGTGATGGCAGTTTATTCTAATGCTAAGCAATGTGTGTATTATTATTCAATACTATGTGAATGTTCAAAAGTATAAATCAAGTTTAAAATCACTGTCTGTAAAGGAATCTTCCTTTTGGATGTTTGTGTGCAAGGCAGATGAAATGTCTAGTAATTTGAGAAATCATTCTAAACAACTGTTTGTTGGACTACAATAAGCAGCAACTAGGTGTGCGTCTCTGGAGAAGAGAAAATGGGTAATTGTCGTGGTTTCATTGTGAACCAGACAGAAAAAAAACTATCAATTTGGGTTGCCAAAAGAAAAGAAATTTTGTAATCAAGACCAAAGCAGGTTTAAACTTGAAAAGGACAGACTTTTATTAACTAATACAAAAAGGAAAGAAGGAGAAGAAAAAAAAAACAACTAACAAACTCTTAGAATTAGAATGAAACCTTTCAAACATTCTTCCTCTATTACCAAAATTTCTCTCACTCTCATTAACAACATACAGAAATTACATTTAGAAACTTTCAGTCAGTTTTTTTCAATTCTAGAATAGTCTTTCTTCAATTCTTCTAGAGATTGGAGCATCTTTTACTCGCTATGGAACTAAAAACTGAAACAAAACAAGACAAAACAAACTTTTCAT
>WAAG01030392.1:98763-109151 GCA_013390105.1 Tichodroma muraria
TTCTTCTTTCCACCCCTCGGTCTCATTAGGGTTAAATTAGTCCAGAGTGAACTCCACTCAGAAAAAGCCATCCCCGCCCGATCTGCGTGATCTTTCGTGGCTCCAAGACAGCCCTGAGGAAATTCTCTCACCGACCCATGCTGCAGGAGAAGAAAACTCGAATTCCATCAGCCAGATATCAGCAACGTAGCTCACAGTTTGGCTCTGCGGTCTTTTTTTTCCTTTTTCCCGGTCAGCCTGACTTGCTTCCCCCTCCCCCCCAGGCCCGACGGCCACGTGGGGAGAGGGGGAGCAGAGAATGTTCGGCAGGAGCTCTTACCTGAGCCTTTGCCGGAAAACCAAAAGAGAGCTGATTCCCGGGTTTGCATTTTAAAAAGGTGTATCGTAAAAGGCGTACCCACGCTTTCATTGGTTTTATCAAATGTCAGTAATACACATTGGCCAATCACGGCCAAACTACTACAGTAATGATATGCAAGTTTAGGGGCATGGATTACCTGAAGCCTACAAATTTAACTTGGGCTGCATTTTTGGATATGTTACAGCTGTACCTAGAGCTTAGATACGCAAATTCACTGCAACAGGAGTTGGCAATCTAGAGCATGAGGCTTTCCTGGCTCTGCCCTTCTTCCCAATACACCCTCTAACATGAAATTTGCAAAATGGGCAGGAAGTTCCAGGCTTGCAGTGTCTTAGGGAGTTGCTGAAGCAGTTTTGCCACACACCCTATGCTAAGTTGATCAGAGAATTTGAATATTAATTTGATCTACTACTCTTTTTCCAGTGACAGAATTATTTTTTTACTTGTACATGTTGAAGAACAGTCAGTTTATAACTTAATTTCTTAAAGTCACAGAGCACAGGATTTTGCTATTTTATGATAATGTCCTGCCCTTGGATTGGTGGCCTCGTATTTATAATTCAAATTGTTTATGGGGCATGGAGTAACTGAGAGAATCATCCAAGCATAGATATGTTGGATGTGTATTTTTCCAGTTTGTTTTTTCTTGAAAAAGCTGGTGTCAATACAGCATTGAAACCTGGAATTTTTTACATTAATTTATTTCCAAGATCAAATTTCAGTTTTCTACTTCCAGTAATGTTCTCGGGTGCCTATTATTACAGAGCAATATATTTCCTTTTTATCTAACTGGGTGTTTGTAGGCTTTCATCATCACAGCACCTGTACAGACAAGCCACTTCTCTTGATTTGTTTCAAGTGTGCTGGATTTAATATCAGCAAAAAGAGTTCAGCCATCTTGGCAAAAATTGAAAGCCCTGATGCGAAGCACATAAAATGAGTGAGTTGTTCCGTGATCATTTATCTTCATTTCCTTCTTTTTTTCATCCTCTATGCCATGGGTTCACAGCCAATAAGCAAGTGGTAGTAGAGGAAATGCTCCACAACTTGGATTTCTGTGATGTTTTGGTCATTGGTGCAGAACTAGACCCTGAACAAGAGTGTTTAGAACTAGATCATGGGGAGCTTCAAGGAAAACATCTAGATGCCACAAATTCTACTGCAGGATATTCAATCTATGGTAAGTTCATGAAATTTGTTTCCCCTTATTTTGTCACATCAATTATATATTGGAATGAAAGCTCACATATGTAAGAAATTGGACAGAAATCTGTGATTTTCTAGCCATGAAAATATCCCAAGAGTGACTGTATCTTAAAATACACAGTTGCTTTTTGATCTCTGGATGTGCTGTGTTTGCCCTTTGGATTCTCAGTGTCCCTCCTGCTACTCCTCAAGTAAGAAAAATGGCATCCCTGCTTTCTTTAAATGTGGGGTTCTTGTGGACCGTCACAGTGGAACGTGGGAGTGAGGGGGTTCCTCAGTGTTCCTGTACAATGCTGAGACATTGGCCATCTTTTTTTGATCGCTAAGTAATTTATTCTGTATCATTGTTGTTGTATTTATCCCTCTCCATTAGGGACCTACATTCAGTTCTGAAAACTATCCTCACATAATCGAGTATCAGGGAACATTTGATGCCCTGTTGTTTCCAGAGCATTCTGCCGAGTTCTGTGTGTTCTGTGAGCAGCTGATTTGTTGTGTATTGCCAGAGCAGTGTTCCCTTGCCTGTCCCTGAGGTGTCCCTGCTCTCCCACCCCACAGGTGTGGACAGCATGTTCAGCTATGAACAGGTGCTGCGGCAGCTCCGCTACCGCAACTGGGCCACCTCGGCCACCTCAGACCGGAAGTTCAGGGTCAAGTGCTCCGAGCTCAACGGGCGTTACACCAGCAATGAGTTCAACCTGGAGGTGAGCAATGAGTTCAGCTTGGAGGGGAGCAATGACGGAGTCGTGTTTTCTGACCTAGCAACGAAGCCTAGAGCCCAGGTAACAACTCCAGGAAATTGCAGGACCTACTTGGCAATATAGTCAAAATTAATAATTTTTTATAAATACAATTAACAGCTTAATAATTGTTAATATAATTAACAGTTATTTCATAATGTTTAGGTAACACCTAAAAGCTGATTAATATAGAAAGAAGAAAAAGTCACTACTTATCCAAACAGGTAAATCAAAAGAGTCCCATTCTGTGCCACTTCAGAGACAGCAGCCGGAAAGGTTAGAATGCATTGTTCATGATATAAATTAGAAATGTGTTAAGCTGTGTATTTTCCACTGGCATAACAAAAGGAGTTAATTTGGCCTTTGGGATCTGTGAAGTAGTGTTCCTATCTCCTCTTGAACTTCATAGTCCAATGTAATATATGGAGCCAGCAGGCTTGGAGTATAAAACACTTTTTAGTACCTGGTCTCTTATTTTTCTCTTCTCCCAGGTTAATATTCTACACAGTTCCAGCTCCAGCTTCATGGACCATGTAAATCACATGATAGTCCAGCCCCAATTTCTCCAATCTGTTCAGCACCCTGAGGGGAGTGTAAGTGCAGTTCACAGCTCAGGTATGTGACACCTTCCCAGAGACTGCTCACAGTGATTCCAGTGTATCATTATTTCCTTTGTGGGTCAGCCTGCTCCACAGACTAAAGCTAAAACCTCTCAGAGATCATTGCACAGGTGTGAAAGAAAGTAACACTGAATTCTATTCTGTCCAAGAATGTACTTTGTAAATAAAACCTAGTATCCTTTTTTAAAGTCCTTATTAACGGTTTTGTACTCTGACCCCCACAGTTAAAAAGTGCCTCGTTTCTAGTATTGAATGGTATGAAGGGTAATATTTATGCTCATATTGCCCTTGTGCATTTGTAGCTCTGTAGCGTATTAATTTCTACCCACTCCTTTCTAAACAAAAGGAAGAAATTGTATTATTTTTAAAATAATACAATAATTGCTGCAGTGCCTCTGTTAGCTGCTCTCAAGGCCTCAGTCTGAGCTCTCGGGAGATAAGATAGGTTCATATAGTCATGTGTAGCAGGCATTAGGATATGTTTTAATTTAATTTTTAGGCTATATGAGTTAAAATATATACCCAAATTTGAAACCTTTTCAGTGAAGTTAAATCCAGGGCAAAGATACCTGTTTAAAAGTTGGTTTCTGAAATCCTTTTGAATGAATGATGCATATGTAAAGAAGTAAATCTGATGTAAAGTGTAGGCAGTTATAATTAGCTATATATAGACATAGTTAGAAAATGACTGTATTTTTCTTTGTACAGACAGTTCACTAAAATGAAACCGAATATTTAATGGATAAACTGTTGCAAAATAGTTTTTTTTGTTCCTAAATACTGTTTTGATTTCAGACTTCCATTCTTATAGGCAGGGCACAGCAATAAAATGGGTTATGGACTGCGTTATACTATTGCTCCTGGAACTGCAGGTACAGGAGGTACATAGAAAGTGGCAGCATTTCTCCACTAACCTAATTATGGAGCTGATTACATGTGGTAGTTCAGAGAGATATCTTCCTGTGACTAGGTGGAGAGAGGGGCTTCTCAGAGTGCAACCAAACAGTGAGGAAAAGTCTTGAGTTCTCAAGAGTCTCACAGAAAGGTTGTAACACAGGCAAATAGGGTGGCAGTGCATTAATTTCTGGGAGCTTGAGATTCAAATCACAAGCATTTGAAACCTTTGAAAATATAAGTTTTGAGATGTACATTTTGTCTCAAGTAAGGTTGAGGCCTCAGCTGTGATCAGAAAGGTGAGATAACAGAATTTTACTGCAAAAACTAATTGATTCTGCACTTATTAACTACTTGTCTTCTGTAGTTAAGTGGCTCAAAGAGCAAAGGTGGGCATGCTCAATTTTTAGTTAGGATTTATCATACTCGGGATATCTGTGAATACCATTTGTGTGTGCTCCACCTTAGTGGATGAGCACTGGTCAACACTTTCTGTCATCCCAGGCACATGGCAGTTGTCTGTCCTGATTCTCAGTCCAAAAGAGGGGGTGCTGTGGGCTGGAAGCTATCAAGGTTAGTGGGATTTCGGTGACGTGTTCCACATTCTGCAATAACTGCATTCCCTTTGCCACCCTCTGTCCCAGTGGTTCCCAGTGTGGCCATGATCGTTATCATCATCTGTGTGAGTATCCTGGTGTTGGTGATAACGCTGGGCGTGCTCCGGCTCCGCATGGCCCGTCAGCGCGGCTCCACAGGCCCCGAGGGAGCCAGGGAGAACGAGATGGACTGGGATGACTCTGCCCTCACCATCACCGTCAATCCCATGGAGGTACTTAACCAGGGCACAGCGCTGCACCCTGGCGCTGCCACGAGCCACTGGCTGCGCTGGCAGCAGGTTTGAGCCTCTTTCAGGGTGCAGTTGTTCAATTGTGTGGCCCAGTTCTCAGCTCTGCACACCTTGATCAGATATAATTGAGAACTTCAGATTTGTTGTCATGTATAATTACTAAAGAAGATGGTGAAGAACTCTCAGGTACAGCATCACTTCCACTCCATCCATGTCTCCACTTCATCCATGTAGGTACCCAGGATGATACAGTTGCTTTGGTTTTAACTTTGTTATGTAAGCATTTATACACTAAAAGGAGGGGAAATCATCAGCAGTTTAAAGAAGCTGATGTTGAAGGTTTAAATTTTGGCAGTGAGGCTAACAAAGAGATTGCTTATTGACATTCCATTCTTCTTACAGTAGTTTTTGAATGTTTGCTACCAACTTGTATGAATTTGATGCCTAATAATCACGTAATGGTGGAAAGCAGATTTGCCCAGCATGTTAGGCATTTCTAAATGCTCATTTGAGACAGCGCTGGCTGCCAAGAAGGCACCTTTCTGCTACTGTCTTATTTCTTTAAATGTATTGTAGAAATATGAAAAGCCACACCCGACAGAAGAGGAGAGTGAGGAAGAAGACATAGATGATGAAGAGGAAGACACAACCAGTGCTGAATCAGATGATAGTGAAGAGGAGGAAGACGAGGAGGAAGTGATTGTCCAAAAGGGAGACAAACAGAATGCCACCAGGCAAGAGCAGTTGGAGTGGGATGATTCAACACTCCCCTACTAACAAACAGCCCTCCAGCCACAGCTCTTTTGTAACAACCAATACAATGTTTCTTCAAAGTCTATGAATTCATTGACAGGACTTGAACTTCTGCTTGCCTATAACTGTTTTGCCTAAAATGATCTTGTAGTAATTGATAATGATAGAACTGACCCTTTTCTTACAAAGCCTGGGGAAAACGTGGTACAAACCTCCTGGCACGTGCAGTAATAAAGTAATCCAGAACTTGATCTGTTAGCAAGCATAGTTCTCAATTTCCTGTTTCTACCCTGAAGATGTGTGACAAAAGTCACTCGATCCATAGAAGTTTTTGCCTTTGCTACTTTTTTCACACAGGAGAGATCTCAGCTTGTTATGAAGAGTTAATTCTGTGGGTCCAAATACCAGTTACCATCTAACCTTACATTCTTACAGGTGTAAAAAACATAATCCATCTCCAAATTGGGGCAGGGCTTTAGTGCTACAGAGGCTGAATTCCATCTGTTGTCTCATCCTGCCTTTTGGATATTAACTGTCTTCTGCAAGGGAATATCTAGGACTTGACAGGGGATGCATGTGTGCCTATGTAGATGTGGACGGTGTATTTTTTCAGGCATGTTGTCAGACCCTCAAGAGAGGAATTTTTATCCAACCTACCAATAGAAATGAAAAACAAGTTTAAAAAAAACAGCATCAAGAAAGGGCTGCTGAAGGTTACCAGAAAAAACCTAGCTCGTTCTGTGTCCACAGATTGAGTAATATGGTCTTATGCAAACTGTAAATTCTAGTGGGATTGATTCACTAAAAATCTGTAGGGCTGCTTATTAGTTATGGATTGAGCAATTTGCAGCAAATCGATGCTTTAAACCGTCTGTCTCATGGAATCATTGGCTTGCTGCAGCATCTTACTGAACTAGCGGAAAATAAGTGACCCCATTATTCCATAGCTATATATGGCTGGGATTTAAACAATTACTTTAGTGAGGAAAATGTTCCCTTTTGCTTAGTGAATGCCAGCTGTAATTCCTGTCTGACTGTATGTAAAAACATGATGCCCTGTTTCTTCTGGACCCCTCCCTGCCTGTAGTGTACAAGAGAAAGGAACAACACAGTGGGCCCTCTTTTGTGCTCATAATTCTCCCTTATTTCTTCTTCTTGAAGCCATTAATGTTGAGAGAAGGTTTTATAAAGTAGACAAGGAAAAATGAAACCTATGTGGAACCAAAATAGTTGAAAACAAGAACTAAAATCTGAAGAGGTTCAGAGAGTATTTTAGTTTGTTATGGTAACACAACATATTTTTCTTAAACACTGTTTAAAAAGAAAAAAAAAAAAGTAGAGCTATGTATACAATGTGTTGATAAGTCTGTGTGGTGTGGTTTTTGTCCCCTTTCCTTAAGTACCTTTGCATCTTGAACTGCTCTGCTTACCAAATGCTGCAGCACTTGCTGGGGTAGCTGCTCCAATGTGTAGAAACAAAATGGCATGGAAGTGAATGCTGCTTAGTGGCTTATCTGGGTTATTTTCCTGAGTGCTTTGTTTTCTTTGCAATTTCATCTTTAACTTTTGCTTTTGTAATCTGCTGTTTAAAATGAGCTGCTGCTTCTTCTCCACTCTCCCAGTCAGTCTTGCCACAACAGGACCTTCCTGAGCACCCTGAATGGTGGCTGATGTTGCAAAGGGTACTTGGAGCAATCTTGAGGGTATCCACCTCCCTCAGTACTGGATTATTAACAGCTCTTGAATGTCGTGGGATATAGGGAATATATAGTGTGTTTGGGGGTTCTTGTAATTCCACTTTCTGCATTTTATAGCTGAAGGGAAATACTGACAAGCAACTAGCAACTAGGCCTTGTAGTTGAATAACTAGAAAGTAAATGAAAGAAAAAGTATATTAATTTTAAAATTAGAGATATTCAAACTTTTATTTGTTGTGCCAGCAATCACATTGTCACATGGTTGTTAAGATTGGCAATACAGCCGTTTTCTTTTGTTATCGATCCTGTTTCATTTTATTCTCTCACACATATTAAACTTACAAGAATATATGCAGAATCAAGGCCACATAAGTACATTTTATCTGCAGAAATAACAACTGTAAAAATGTCCACAATTTCTGTTTAATACAAAAATAATATTTCTGAATATCTTGAAAAAAAGGTTATGTTAGATCAGTTCCTACCATCTTAGTATCCTAGATCATTTCCTAGTTCTAATTTTTGTAGTGACATGAAGCAGGCTCTTCGTGATGCTTGTTATCAGCACATATCAGCAAATCTTTCTGCTCAGAAAAAAAATATTTAAAATTAAATGTAGACATTTAAAAGTCCATTTCAGATTTAAAACTGGACTTAAAGTTTCTGTTACTCCTGTTTATTATTATTATTGTTGTTATTGTTGTTATCATAGCAAACATTAGGGAAACTTGAAAACAGCAATTTACAACCTTATTGATAGCCTTTAATTCTTTTATATGTTTGTGAATTCATCAGTGTGTTTCTCCATCTAATAGACTTCTATCTTTTTTTACTGGAAGCAGATCTTTTCAGGTTGTACTCGTACATTACACAAGAAGCAAACAAAGTATTTTCTCTACTGTAAATAAACCTACATTTTTAAACCTAAGCGAAGTAATACAGGCATGTGTGTTATCACTAAAACTTGGTTTGCAGTGAGATATTCAGCAAACTAAAATGTATCACTGTACTTATTTTAGATTACTCATTGGAGTGCATTATGCAGCATTTTTTATTCAGATAAATAGAAACATCCTTTTCATAAAAATGACAGTGAGAACGAGATACTTCTTCATAAAATGGGCCCTAGGATATTTGTATAGCACTGAGAGCAGTGGCTTCCTAAGCAAAACAACTACTAGAAAAACAGAGAAATATCACTTTTTCTAAAACAATTCTAACAGTATTTCCTCCCCTCCAGACATTATTTTTTTATATAACCTACTTGCTTAAAAACCAACCAGAACATATGCACACACATATGTACCTAAAGAGACACACATGGGGGTTTTTTGCCCCTAATCAAAAGCCAAAATTCTCTCACTTCCTCACTGAAGAAAGTGTTTAGAACTGTAAAACCATTCAGGTTGGAAAAGACCTCTAAGATCATTGAGCCAGTGTTACCCCAAGCCTACTGCTAATGTGTCCCCAGGCCCCCCATTCACATGTCTTGAAATTCTCCCAGGGATGGTGAGTCCACACTGCCCTGGACAGCCTCTTCTAATGCCTGAGCATCCTTTCAATGAGGAAATTTTCCCCAATATTCAATCTAAACCTCCCAAGCACAGCTCGAGGCTGTTTCCTCTTGTCCTATCACTTGTTACTTGAGAAGAGAAACCAACCCCACCTGGCGGCAGCCTTCTCTCAGGGACCTGGAGAGAGTGAAAAGGCCCCTCCTGAGCCTCCTTTTCTGCGGGCTGAGAGCCTCCAGCTCCCTCAGCTGCTCCTCACCAGCCTGGTGCTCCAGCCCTTCCCCAGCTCTGTTCCCCTCTCTGGACTCACTGCAGCCCCTCAGGGTCACACTAGCAATAAATAAGTGTATCCAAAGAAAGCAGTGCTGAAGAGGTACCCACAATCCATGGCATCAGGAATCCAGAGGTGACAACAGAGGTCTAAAATGATACTATATCAATGATGTCTTTAAGTTTTTAAGTTCTAATCTAAGGCTGAGAAAAGCTGCAAAACCTACAAATCC
Source organism: Tichodroma muraria (assembly GCA_013390105.1). Lineage (NCBI taxonomy): Eukaryota > Metazoa > Chordata > Aves > Passeriformes > Sittidae > Tichodroma > Tichodroma muraria. The sequence continues at coordinate 107,896 of WAAG01030392.1, forward strand.
AAATTGAAGATGTTATCTGAATTAATATTCATATTACTATTAATATTTTTGTCAACATAGAGAATAAAGACACAAAGAATAGAGATGACCACTAAAGCTACAGCAGACCAAAATTCATACTCTCTTAACACACCCAGTCTCAAGAAATATTTCTGCTAAATATATTAGGAAAATTGCTCCAGTGATATTTCAGAAAGTAAGTACAATTCATCACCTTTTTAGGATTAGCCAGGTTCAAGCCTGGTATGTTATTTTTGATTTTTGTTTTTCTCTGAAAAAGACATCGCCATAAATTGAAAATACACAACACTTAAACAGTGCAAAAATGAAGCGGGAGCAAGGGCTTTAATTTCATAAGCCTCTGTCTAACATAGAGGTTTAAAATAAACAACTGTAGCCCTCATTATTGAAACTCAGCAGAATAAAATGAACCCAGGAAGTTTTGTATGTTTATAACTTCATTCCTGGCAATGAAAAGGCAGGCACCAGAGCAGGTACCCTTTTTCCTAGAGACATTTTGCTGCCTCTGGAGTAAGTATTGCCAGTGGTTTGCTCGTTACGGTTTCCATGTCTCTGCTGGCAACAGGAACAGTGCTGTTGGCATCCTTTGGAACAGCCCTGTGAAAGAGCCTGGTGGTGAACCATAATTCAGTAATTCTCCTGCAGCTCTGCTCCCAGCCCTGCATGGTGGAGCAATCCAAGCAGGTTCAGAGGGAATGTCACAATGGTGACAGTGGAGAGCTCTAGGCTGCTGGTTCACTATAAACAATAAAGAAACACTCTCAGCAGCATGAAGCACTGAAAAAGTGTGAAACAGTTCAGGAAAAGCCCTCATTTTCAGTACTAGCTCACGGGGAAATTATGCATTCATCAGCTGTTGAAGCTCCACGGCCATGTATTGTCACTATTTATGTCTGTGCTGAGAACAAAGAAGCAGCAGAATTTTTTTTCCAGTTAAGTACATTGTACAGTAAGAGTTCAGCTTTCTCTGGGCAAGGTGCACATAGCTTGCCAAATGCAGAGAAGCTGTCTCCAAATAGGGAACAAAAATTTTACAATGGTATTCCATACTCATACTTCAGAAACCCAGAAAATTTCATGGGAGTAAAATGCTTTTCTGCAGCCCTACCTATTCCTTTTATACAAATCTGGATAGTCTAGGGTTTTCAGAGGCATTTAACTTCCTAGATGGATATAAAGTTCTTTTAGGTGTCTTTTGGTGTACTGACCCATAAAACTATTTTTGGCTGAATGTT
>WAAG01030395.1:0-12184 GCA_013390105.1 Tichodroma muraria
ATAGGTGAATTAAACCATATCCTGTCTATTCACTCTCTAAACCCAAATGTTCTCTTTCTCCATTTCACAAACGATATCGGTATCTACAGCTGCTGCCTGAAGCACTCTATGTGAAATACGATGGTAACAACAGAAACAATGTATTACAGTAAAATATATGTAGAAAAATAACACAAAATTTAAGCTAAGTTCTAGTTAATTAAAAAAACTCAACAAGCTTAAGTGTCAATGTGTCAACTTCAAAAACCTCAAGCTCGATTCATAGAAGGGACTATGAGATTTAACAAATCTTTAGATCTAAGGTCGAAATTTAAACATCAGAATTTCCACACTACTGTGCACCTCTGTAGGTGCACAATAGTCACAAGTTTTTGACATTTTTGCATTGATGTTACTTTGAGAACTAAAAAGATATCCAAACCAACCATTCTTTTAAAATGCTGAATATCTAAAATTATGCTATTGTCTGAATGCAATAGGAATTTTTCCATCCATCCTACAGTGAAGGACTTAATCCAGCTGATATCCAGTTATATCCAGCTGAATCCAGCTCAATCCAGTTGATGCATCTCACCATACATTTACTGGACTATGCTTTAAACAAAACAAAGAGCAAGAAACAAGGCTGTATCCATCTGTTGGAAACTAACCTATCCCAGGCTTAACATGCATTTGAGACAGAAATTGCTATGGGAATGATTCAAAACATCTAATAAAGTGCCTAATCTTGTTTTGGTGAACATCCTCTGAGGAACACCCTCTCCCACACAACACCTTGGTGAATGACACAGTCACACAGAATGCAGGAAACACAGGTTGCATTCCCTCTCGGAACTTCTCTCATCCACCTGCCACTGCCTAGCACCAGTTTAAAACAGACACTGTTACAGGGCCCTCTCAATCTCTACTACCAAAATTGTTCCTTTCTGTATGGAGTAATTAAATATCCATTAAATTAGAGAGCAGGGAAGTATACATGCAGGAACTCCAACTACTAAGTAAATCTCTTATTGGGAAAAAACCTGGGTTGTACTTCCTTTTCTAAAAACTCAGTGCAAGCTATCTAGGCTCTTTTATGACTCTAGTTTCTAATGTCATTACAAACAGTTAACGTTTGTAAAACAGCCACAAAGTTTTGGACACTTTAAAAGATAGGCAATATTATACTTCTGTTAAAAAAAGGTCTTGAAAATGACAAAAAGAGTTCAACTATATATAGTATGTGCACTGTCAAAGTGACTGATTCGTTTAGTTCCAAGATAGAAAGTTATGATCTTAAAAGACTTAGAATCACCCCTTCCTGATGAGAGAAGCTGCAGGAAGGGATACAAAAACACAAATGTGTTAAATATGCTGTATGTTTATTTGAATTTCGTCTTCTAATGCCTCATGCTCACATTATGCATGATTTTATCATTTAAAAATTTGTACAAATCTAGCTACGTAACAAACTTTACAGAATTCCTCTTTTTTAAAAATACTTCAACTGCAGATGGCATGTAAAAACAGCAGCTATAGGACCCAGCTGTCTGTTTCTGTAAGAAGGTTTGCTATGTTAACCTAATGACGCGTGCTCCATTAATGATTATACATTGCTGACACAATAAGAAGGGGACTCTCTCTACAAATTTACTCTAGGTAAGCTAGCTAAGGTTTCTAAGTCTGATGTTAAACCACAGCTGAGCTGAGACAACTCACCAAGACAACAAAAGGGCACCATGCTCCCCATGTTTGAGTGGTAGAGCTTGAAAATGAATCAGCTTTATTTACCCCACTAACAATGTTAATTACATCTCCCAATCAGAACTGGGTAATTTTTACCCATCTCCAGGCCACATTTCTGCCCCTTCTGTTAATCAAGCCTGAGCTTTTCAGAATCTTTGCTGAGTTAAATTAGTAACAATAAAATTATTTTCCTTCTTCTCCAAGGTTTTCTCCGCTGATTAAACAAATTCAACGACTTTGGAAGAGTACAAGAAATCACATGGCCTAGGAGCAGATGGAGAAATTGGGGAAAAGAGACAAATGCAATCTTTTTGTTGGAAAGGAGAGAATGGAGATATGTTCAGTTCTAAGACTTGCTGAAGTCATAATGCCCAAAGGTACTGCAAGCATGCAAAAAGTTCAAGTGAGAAGACTGGACGCAGTGGTCGTTGCAGTACATGCTCAGCTCTCAAAAAGAGATGCTAATGAAGAAATAAAAAGTGATTAACACAGAGTTTAGAACATTATCTCATGTGATAATGTGATGACTGTGCAAATAAGCCCCATGTTAATTTACACAGAACAGCTCATGGTCTGCACAATCAGGCCCTAACTTGTGTAACAGCAACTCCATCATGGGCAACAGCTCTTTAAACATTTTGAAAAAAATTGTATTAAAAATAGGTCTACTGTTCCTGCAAGCAATCCCTAAAGAAAAAATCATACTGCTCCGCCAAATTAAGAACATCCTTGGTGACATCACCTCCAGAATGCTCTTAGTAGCTCCTTGCTTTGAAGCAAGGATGTGATATTTGCTAGGGATCAGCCTTTGAACGAGAGGCATTTCAGCTGCCCTTGCACAAAAGCACAGTGGAATACAATTTGATTTTGAAAAGTTGTCATTTGAACATGCTTTGTCTAAACTTTGGCTTTCAGGGTTAAAATTCTCAATTATTATGTCCAAAACAAACCTAATCTAACTTGGTCCGAGGAAGACTTCTTCTTCAATCGCATCTGTGAAGTAAGGCCCATTGTCACAGTCTATGCTTAGAGCTTTATGTGTTTGTGGTCTCTTTCTCCCACTTCCAGCCTGCATTCCCAAGCTGTGGTTGATGACACAAACCTTTCAACAGCTTTATTACAGTTACCACACTGTAGTTCTGGCAGTGCCACTTAACCTGTGACCAGCTGTCCACAGCAGTACAGTAAATGTTCTGGCTGATCTAAGGGGTGGTTCACAGCAGGAACGGGCAGCTGGGAGGGCAAGATGTGTGCAAAACAATACTGCCATCAAATGCATCCTATTTTCAAATCATGGTCTGGGACTATATGGTGGGAGCAGAATAAATGGTGGGGCAACATGGACTTGAAATCAACAAGGAAGAAAAGGCTTTCCTAAACAAGGAGCACGGGAAAGAACTTCACATTATGATTTGCCTGACACTTTCAACTTCAGTTTCAAAATCAATGTTTTTTAGTGCATGACACCAGGCTCTTCTCTCCTCTATTTCTGTGCAGTAGAAAAGAAAAATTTATAGGACACATTCCTATCCCTTCCCATCTCTGCATGATTATTTTATTAAAGCAGGACTGGGTGAAAGAACACTACATAATCTTCTTTCTGCTGAGAGCCAAAGAGTGGACTATAGTTGTACAACCAAACACCCACAAAGACAGGAGTAATCCCCTCTCCGTGTACAGGCTTTTCATTGCAAGCTACTTGTTGTTTATTACTGAATTTATAGTTGAATAATATACAGGAGACAAAAGTGGGACTTACATGATTCCTCTGATCCCTCCAGATCAGTCTATGTGTGCTCAGCAGTAAAACTCCTCTATCGAATTTCACCTGGGCAGGAAAAATAAAACAGATCAACAACAAACTGAACTAGTAAGTTACATAAATACTGGTCTTGGAAACATTACACCTTACCACAACACAGCAATCAGATTTAACAAGCCAGTATTTTGAGAACACTCCCTTTTTTCCAGAAAACAAAATACATGAAGTTTAGGAAACAATGGAGAAAAACAGTATAAAAGGATTAGATGGATAAACACAAACTTCCTATTTCAAGTGTATAAACTCTCCCCCCGGAAATCCTGAGGGATCCTCCCTCCATATACTCCACAAGAGATACAAAAATTCTTAAATGTATTTTAAACAGGGCTATTGGCTTTGGAACACCCACTATATGCTGTCAAAGAAGGTAGAAGTTATGTAAAAAATGCAAACCAAACTAATAAAAAGATGCTGCACACAGTCTGAAATCTTCCATCCTATCACACGAGTATTGCTTCTATGTTGCTCTTGAAAAGCTCTTTACTTATCACACAGCAAATAGTACCTGGAAGATCTGCATTAGCAAGTTGTTTCCTACTTGTAAAATCAGAGGCACGTTTTCACAGCTTTTTGTAAGGGCATGCAATTACCATGGTGTAGAAAAATGGAGAGATCAAGAGTCAGTCTGGCAGTGAAGTGAAGCAATAAGCACTATGGCTCAGAAAAGAGTAGAGGGTATGTCAGCACCCAAGACTACGCAAGTGCAAATTGTGCATCCTGCCCTGTACCTCACCAAAGCCAGGGCTCAGCCCCATACAGGAGTGACAGCCCATGCAGTGGGCAGTGCTTTGTGACAGTGACACTGCCTACACACACCCTGTGGGGTCCCAACGCTCACCCCATCTCACACACACTGTCCAAGGCATTTCTCGAAGAATCACGGAACCAATTAAGTTGGAAAAGCCCTCTGAGATCATCGGGTCCAACCTATGACCCAACATCCCCATATCAACCAGACCATGGCTTGAGTGCCATGTCCAGTCTTTTCTTAAAGAGCTGCAGGGACGGTGACTCCTCCACCTCCCAGGGTAGTCCATTCCAATGTCTAATTACCCCTTGTGACAAGAAATTCTTCCTAATGGTCAACCAAAACTTCCCCTAGCACAACTTAAGGCTACTTCCTCTTTTCCTGTCAGTTGTTGCCTGGGGTAAGGGACCGACACCGCCCTGGCTCCACCTTCCTTTCAGGCAGCTGCAGAGAGCAGAGAGCCCACCAACAGCCTGCTCTTCTCCAGGCTAAACAATCCCAGCCCCTCCAGCTGTTTTTCCTAAGACTTGTGCTCCAGACCCTTCCCCATCTCTGTTGCCCTTCTCTGGATCCACTCCAGCACCTCATTGTCTGTCCTGAGCTGAGGGGCCCGGAACTGAACAGAAGATGCGGGGCGCGGCCTCACCAGTGCTGAGTACAAGGGGACAATCCCTGCCCTGCTCCTGCTGGCCACACTATTGCTGATACAGGCCAAGATGCCATTGGCCTTCTTGGCCACCTGGGCACACTGCTGGCTCACGTTCAGCTGCTGTCGACCAGCACAGCCCCTCAAAGCCTGCAACTCCGCCCTAATTTTCCCACAGAGACAAACCCTGCCAGACCCTGGCGCAGAACGTCCTCCCACACCCCTGATCGATGCTCCGCCTGCAGCCCGAGCCCTTCGCACCCTTCGTGTCGCGTCCCTTACCCGACACCGCCCGTACTCACTGCCCTGCCACCCGCCTTGCGTGGGGCCCACGGCCGCGTCCTTTACCCTCCCTCCCCCGCCCCGGCAGCGCCACCAGGCCCCGCGCGGGGCGGCTCCAGCTGCCGTCACCTTCTCCTCCCCGTCGCTGAGGCGCACGCCGCGTTGCTGGACCACCAGCGTCTCTCCCAGCTCCAGCAGCCCGGTGGTCCACGAGAACCTGTCCATGGCTGCCCTTCCCCTCCCGCNCAGTCTTTTCTTAAAGAGCTGCAGGGACGGTGACTCCTCCACCTCCCAGGGTAGTCCATTCCAATGTCTAATTACCCCTTGTGACAAGAAATTCTTCCTAATGGTCAACCAAAACTTCCCCTAGCACAACTTAAGGCTACTTCCTCTTTTCCTGTCAGTTGTTGCCTGGGGTAAGGGACCGACACCGCCCTGGCTCCACCTTCCTTTCAGGCAGCTGCAGAGAGCAGAGAGCCCACCAACAGCCTGCTCTTCTCCAGGCTAAACAATCCCAGCCCCTCCAGCTGTTTTTCCTAAGACTTGTGCTCCAGACCCTTCCCCATCTCTGTTGCCCTTCTCTGGATCCACTCCAGCACCTCATTGTCTGTCCTGAGCTGAGGGGCCCGGAACTGAACAGAAGATGCGGGGCGCGGCCTCACCAGTGCTGAGTACAAGGGGACAATCCCTGCCCTGCTCCTGCTGGCCACACTATTGCTGATACAGGCCAAGATGCCATTGGCCTTCTTGGCCACCTGGGCACACTGCTGGCTCACGTTCAGCTGCTGTCGACCAGCACAGCCCCTCAAAGCCTGCAACTCCGCCCTAATTTTCCCACAGAGACAAACCCTGCCAGACCCTGGCGCAGAACGTCCTCCCACACCCCTGATCGATGCTCCGCCTGCAGCCCGAGCCCTTCGCACCCTTCGTGTCGCGTCCCTTACCCGACACCGCCCGTACTCACTGCCCTGCCACCCGCCTTGCGTGGGGCCCACGGCCGCGTCCTTTACCCTCCCTCCCCCGCCCCGGCAGCGCCACCAGGCCCCGCGCGGGGCGGCTCCAGCTGCCGTCACCTTCTCCTCCCCGTCGCTGAGGCGCACGCCGCGTTGCTGGACCACCAGCGTCTCTCCCAGCTCCAGCAGCCCGGTGGTCCACGAGAACCTGTCCATGGCTGCCCTTCCCCTCCCGCACCGGGCCGCGGCCGCCGGGTGCGCAGGGACCGTGCGCGGCTGCCCCGCGCCCTCTAGCGGCGTCACGGGGAGCGGCCGNGGGCTGAGCGTTAGCGGCCGCCGTTGCAGCCTCGCGCGCTGCCGCGGCGGGTGCAGGAGAGCCTGTGCGGGAGAGGAGCCGGTCGGTCTCTCCGGACGGTGGGAGGGGAGGACAGGCGCTCCAGGCGAGGTTGGAGACCGGGCAGGTGTTGGTAGCAGCGCTCGCTGTTGTGGTCTTAGAGCTTGCGAGCGGTGCGAGCGGGCGTACGAGACTTCACCCTCCTTTGACAGATCTGGGGCCGGTGCGAACCCCACCCCATCCTATTCCCTGCCTCAGGCAGACTCCTGGCCTGGAAGCCTTCCCTCCTGACAAGCGGGATGCCCTGACGTTAAGAGCATCTACTTGAAAGCAGCAAGTGCGGCGCCGACCTAGATCCGCTCTCTTGTGCTTATTTACTTTCTGACCGGTTCGGCTTCTGCAAGTTAAAGCAAGAGAGTCGCTTTGGTAGGGCTTTGCTGCTTGTGCGAGGGGCGGTGAGAACCGATTTGAAGCTCTGGGATGCGCGCCGAGCTCGCTGCCGTGCAGGGGCGCGGCTGCTGTGCGAGCTGTGCCAGCTGCTTCAGAAGCAGGTGATGGACGCTGCCTTCTGTACGCTTTGCGCACAGAAGGGCAAGGGCCTGGAGCAGAAGCCCTGTGAGGAGCGGCTGGGGGTGTTTAGCTTGGAGAAGAGGTTTAGGAGGGACCTTATCAATCTCCACAACTGCCTGAAAGGAGGGTGGAGCTAGGTGGGGACCGGCCTCTTCCCCCCAGTGACAGTACAGGAGGACGCAGTCTCAAGCTGTGCCAGGGGAGGTTTAGGTTGGCCATTAGGAGGAATTTCTTGACAGAAGAGGGGATTAGGCATGGAAATGGACCGTCCAGGGATACGGTGGAGTCACCGTCACTGGAGGGACAGCGACAGCTGTTCTTAGAGCCTTTTCAGGATCACTTCATGCTGCTCTTAACACTCCTAGTAGTCTAACATTTGCACAGATGTCTGAGTGACATTGGAAGAGAAGCAAATGATTTTACAGATGGTCAGTTGGGTTCACGTGCATGGTGCTTTTCACGTGTGCTATACTTGCTACAGCCACAAGTGAAAAATGTGCTTGCTGAACCAACAGTAACTATGTGATATACTGGACAGGTGTGCGGAACATAACAGCAATCCTGACTTCTTCATGTCACAAAATTGTATTTCTTTTAGCTTAATAGGGTAAACCAGCCATTTTTGTGTAGCTGTGGAGTTACATTCAACCATCCCTTGAATATTGCCTTTCTCAAGAAATGCGAGAATATGTAAGACATTGGGATGTGAAAACTAAAGGTTTCTTAATCCATAGTGTCTATATTTTGTAATGTCGTGATGTTTTTCTAACTGCATTTCCTTCTTGACAAAGTGTACTGGTTTTGCATTAATTTATTTTTTGGTATGGAAAGAAAGAGTGTTTAAGAAAGTTTAGCGTTAGTATTTTAGCTGAAAGTATAGCAAGTCTGTCTTTCTTAAAATCTACTAGAACAAAGACGACAGAAAGTTGAAGAATATCTATCAAGAAAGAAGACATTTTCTTGTGTGCCTATTCAAGAAAACCAGACATCGATCAGGTAGTAATTCTGCTATGGCTTACATTCTCTTTTTTTCATATTCACTAATGTTTCTTCATTTTCATCTCAGCTGGCTTTTGTAAGATCCTCTGATGCAAAGATACCACTTGCTAACTACAATGTTCATTTTCAGTTGCATGCAGTAGTGTGACATCTCTTACATAACGTGTCACAAAGCACCTGAGGAAGAATTTGAATTTGTAACTTTAAAGTGAGAACTCTTCTTCTGAGTTGTCAATACATTTTCATAGTTGCTAGGAGACAATACTGGTCCTGGTGGTTTTGTAACTTTCTGGGTAGTCTAATGCCAGCTCTGGTGCCTGACTGAAGGTTTTGGAACCTGTCAGTGTGGTAGGAACTACATGTCCTTGTTCAGACTTGCCTCAGGTGGCCTGGGTTCTCATGATTGCAGTAGTTGAGCTTCAGCTTCTTGTGCTACTCCCCCTTTCACCTCAACTGCAGCATTTAGAAACTTGGCCTTATGTAGCAGATGCATCAGACCAGAGAAATTGGTACTCATTCTTAAACATGAGAAATTACACCTGTAGCAAATTCCAATCTTTTGGACAGCTCTATATAGTGTAAGAAGGGATGTTTTCAGCTTGGGTTCTGATCAGTGTTTGCTTAACCATTTGTTTTTGCTGGAGGAATAGTGCAAGCTAAACAGAAACGTTCCAGTATGAGTACATTCTGCGGACTGCCAGCTGAAGCATGTGAACACCTTTTGTACATTCCTTTGTTGCATGCTTTAAAATGTGTTGTTTTGTTTTTTATTTTTAAACAGTAGCAGAACTAGGAGAACAACTACCAGTAAACTGCAAGACAAGTTACAGCTCTCAACATCTCCCAAGCCAGAAATGGTAAGTTTTTAACTGATACTTAAATACTGATGGCACTCTGTTTCTATGGCTGCAACATTCCGTTTAAGTCTGTTTATGTTGTATGACTTCCAGAGGATAAGAAGTTAGTTGTTTTGGTGGTGTGGTTTGTTAGAACTTTATTTAGTCACTACTAATTATATGCTTTTTGGAAAACTGTCGTATTGCAGAAGGAAATGAATCATACTGATATTTGGTTTGTACCCAATACAAGAGAGTTAAAGAGGATACCGCTATTGCTGAAATAACACTTAAATTTTAACAACTTTCCTCAAGAATCTCAGAGGGGTTTTTGATACATTTTGAGTTTTTGGGGAAGTTATTTAAAATCTGAATAAAGTCTTCTGTCACAGTAAAAAAATTAACTGTTACTTGAATGAAAGCCTAACCATTAACAAAATGAACTGTTGAGTGTGTGTGTTTTTTTCAGTGGTGTGCTGGCAAAACTAATGTAATCAGAAATAGATGCCAATACCTAATCAGAGTTGAAGGGAATGTGTTCCCTGTATCATTTCATGTCGTGTTCCTGGAATTAAGATGCAAATGGTTGTGCTGCTTAGAAATAGCAAAATACAGATTCTCTTCCAGACCTGTGCTCAGGGAAAGGTGAGGAAAAAATAAGGCATAAGACCTGTGTTCGTGTTAGACATTTTAGAGTTTGGGTTTCAGAAGATTTGAGATGTGGAGTTATTTGAGGAGAAAAATAAAATAAAAATCTTCAAACTTCAAAACTGAATGTTGAGGAGAAAAATTGCAAGAGTGAGAACAAGGTGGTTTTTTTGGGGTTTTTTTTGTTTTTTTTTAATAAGGAATTTCCTGAAGATACATATATTTTTCTGTGTAAATGTCTTGTGTGATTTAAAGTTAAGCTACACAGTTTCCTGAAATAACAGTCTTCACACTCAAGCTCTAGTTATGCAGGCTTTGTCAAATCTAACTATTCAGCCTCAATGACAGACTAAGAAAAGAAGTGCAGTGTAGTTTTCTTTCAGGTCAAGGGCATCTTCCTTAAAGTCTGCTCCTGCAGACTTCCATGTGTCATTCATATGTTTTTTTCCTGCCTTTGATATTTCAAAGCCTTGGATATTTCACTCTTCCAAAAGATGCTGCTTGGACAATGCTGAAGTAGTTGCTGTAGAGCAACATTTTTGGAGGAAAAGACTAGATTCCTTTTTTCATGAGGGGTTGTGCTGAGAACATACAGCTGAGAGTTTCAGTAAAGCCATGTAAAACTGATGTTGCAGTTTTATAGATGTCAACTTGCAGCGTCCTACATCTCAATAGTAAGAGAAGTTCTCTTCTGGTAATGTCTCCTAGTGTCCTAATTACTACTTTACTCACTAGCTTGTGTTAGTAGACTATTCACGCTCAGTGGAGGAATGGTGCTGCCATTAAGTGATGAGGTAAGCAAGCAGAGATACTGCTCTTGATACATACAGCCTAAAGAAAGTTTCTTTGTAGCTCTTCTAAAGAGGTCATTTGGGCAGTTTAAAGCCAGCAGTTGTGCTAAGAGTTTTATTTCTTGCTTCCAGAGCAGAACTTTAGCAATTTTTTTTTTTAATTTTTGATGTGAATTCTGCAGTAATAGTTGACAAATAAGTCTACTCAATATTTGTACATTACTTCTGTAGGCACCTTGAAACTTAAATTTACTGTTAAGCACTTTAGTCCTGTAAATCATTGGAAGCCTCTTTGGAAACAAGTAATGTGCAGCATGAATATACTTCTAACAGTTCCATGAATTCGCTTTTGATTTCAGGAAAATAAAGAAAATGCTGATGAAATGTCATGGGACCAATCAGTTGTAAACTCAGAAACAAATATTACTTTAAACTCTTCTGCAATCCCGTTGACAAGTTCTGTGTCAGGGAAAAACTGTAATCTTGAAAATCAAGCTCCAAAGAATAAAGTCATTGATATACAATCTCAGCATGCATCACTTAGCAAGGCCTTCTTGGAAATGAAAAGAATTAAAGAGAGGCATTTGACAGCAGAAAAACAAAATGCAAGTATCAGTGTACCAAAGAAACCAGCTCTTGGCAGATATCGTGGCAAAGTTATCCAATCCAAGATAAATTCTTTCTGGAAAGCAGTAAAAACTGAGGGGGAGAAGAGTTCTTTGCCAGACAAGAAGCTTTTTCCTTCTGCCACCAAACAAGCAGCAAATTCTTCATCCACGAAAAGCTTTAACACAGTTCTGAAGGTCACCAAAGTCTCAAACAACCCTAAATCTGTAAAATCCAATGGTGTCCTGCCATTTCACGGCAAACCATCTGACAAAGCTGCTACTAACTCACAGTCTGGTCTGAAGAAAATAGCAGTCCCAAAAGTGGTTGGTGGAAGAGGACCGGAGCCACTGAAGGCTGCTTCTAGCAATCCTGATCAAAAGGTGCGGGGGGTGAAGAAACTTGCAGATTTTCGTGAAGATGCAAGACCAGAGGCTCCAGCAAGATCAACTTCTGGTACAAAATCAGGGCAGAATTGTAAAATGGACAGCAACAGAAAATCTATTCTGCCAAAAGAGTCAGCAGAAGAGAGAAGGTAACTAAATTACTATCGTAGCTTATTCTTGGAAGTTATTCAGGCCTTTTACACAAGAATATCTACTTTGATCTGTTTGTTGCTGTATGGACTCTGAAAAACAGAGCTAAGTGTTTGGACTTGATGCCCAAGGACAGTAGACTAAAACTTTACGCTTAAACTGAGAAATCAGGATTCAAACTAATTGCAGGAGTTCTGCACTCTTACAGCTTTTCCCATGCAGTTAAAAAATAGATGTTGCTGGAGCTGTTACTTTAGTCTTGAGTGTTGTGACAGCCTTAAGGATGACAGATAATCCTGTAAGTTCACATGCATGTCACAGTTTAAGAAAAAAATGACCGAGGTAGGATGCATATAGGCGGGAGCATCTTTACAGACTGAAGGAGAGAACTTGTCAATGATGTTTTTCAGTTTGGTGAGTGCAGCTTAGACAATGGGTGGGAATATGATTCACAGTCTAAAAGTTATTTAATATTCTTTAAGTAAGTTGCATCTAAGAACTGGTGGTCTGGAGGGTGGGATTGAAAAGAAACATTAAAACTGAATTACACTTCATATCAGTTTCAGATTTTATAAGTTGTGTGATAGGGTTGTTGTGGGCTGTTTTCCACACTTTGTCTTATATTAGTTTCTAGCTTTCTGATTTGAAATGGGATGGGGGGGAAATGGTGACACAGGTGAATAATTTG
>WAAG01030409.1:5859-22458 GCA_013390105.1 Tichodroma muraria
GTGCCGCAGCAGGGGCAGGGCCCGGCCTGTCCGTGCTGGAAAGATCGGGCCGGGCTGTTACCTGTGCTCAGAGCGGAAGAGAACGAGAAGGTCTTCTCAGATTCTCACTCAAAATGTATATTCACAAAGGCATACCTATCTTTTTCATTGGTTTAATCATGTGTCAATGTGTCAACATCGGCCAATCAGGGAAAAACCATGACACTGGTATGACCTTTTTTGATTTTTCAATCACGTGTTTGGGCCAAATTCAACTGCTCGTGGCAGTCTGCAGACTTACTGTAAGAGTAAGCCTAAAGTGTGTGACTTGGTGATACAATATTGATCACGTTTTAGAAGAGTAATTGAAGGGCTTTTCCCTTTCTGTCTCTAATTATTGAGTGCAGTATTTTGTCAGTACTGTTTCTTGAGAAGGTGAGATTCTGTTGTTGACTTGACAAGCTTTGAACGAAACCCTTAACTGGGGTTATTGTTTGTGTCCATTTACATTGTGGTATCATTCCATTTGTACATCCTCAATGTGTTTGGCCCATAGCAGTGTCATAGGAAATAAAAATCACAATAATAACAGCAAAACAGTTAAGGATCTATTCGAAAGTCCATAGAAGTCACCCAATAGAGTCCCATTCAGCACAGCTGCCCCACTGAATTATGCACCACGAAAACACAAAAGACGTTGCTCAAATAATTTCCCTTCAGAAGTCCTTATTCTATGATACAGTGTTTCATGACAATTACATTGTCATGAAACACTGTATCATAGAATAAGGACTTCCGAATTATGACAATGACATTTCCTTTAAAAAATTTTATGAACTAGTCTGTAAAATTTTATATGTTATTTGCTCTGCATCTCTAAAGTTTATAAAATCATTATTAGTATCCTGTTGTGGAGTCTAAACCTTGTGAAATTCTGTGTAATATTTCCATTTGTTGTGTGCTCAATACAAGATCAGAGTCATTTTTGCTGATATCTTTCTGTTAAAATTTGTAGCCATAGATCATTGTTTTCTAATGACAAAAATAATTAGCAGTAAGATATATTAATGACTGTGTTATCAGGTAATGATGTCTTCATTAATGCATGACTCTAATCTCTGAAATAACTTTGTCAGTAGCTGCCCATGGAAGGAATGCTTAGAGAAGAGGGAATACTTTGATGTACCCACTGTCCAAATTCATTAACTGCATAAAACTGAATCCTGTCTACTGGATGGTGAGGCTATGCCTCAGGTCTTTAAAGGCCAGACTTGAATTCCCTTGAATTTATACTGGAAACTCTCAGTGATACCTGTTTTGGTTTTGTATGTGCATACATTTGTTGAATTCAAATGCCATAAAACTGATCAGTGAGAGCTCTTTCTAGTATCTAAGGATTATGAAGACTAATGTGCTAAAAGAAATCGTTGTTTGGATTTTGAATTGAATTTTGTATCACTGCCTTTTTTCTACTGTGGACAAAATCGAACTGTTATATCCTGGACCCTAGAGACAAGGAGAAAAAAAGAAATTTGTTTATGGATTCTAATCAGTTTGGAACAGTTTTGGTGGGTTTTTTTGTATGTTTGTTTTTTTTTTCCTTTTAATAAAATATACTTTTCCAGGATTATCATGGAGACTGGTATGAGAACTTGGAGGGATTCAGTAAAATGACTAATGCTGTCAATATACCAGTAGCTTTGAGCAAGTTGATATTGTTTACAACCTTTGCAAATACATTATATGTTAATTTTGTAGTTGATAGAGGGAAACAAAACAGAGAAATCTTTGTGAAATTAATTTTTCTGTTCTTTATTTAATAACTTTTATTTAGGACACCTATATGCTTATGTTCCTTTTCATATTTAACTTTCAGCTCTTGGACATTCTCCAATAAACTAATTGTGTTTTAATTATTGAAATAAGAGTGAGTTTTTGTTTGCAGGTGCCTTTATAGCAGATATTTGCAAAGCTGGAGTTACATGACAGAATTTCTATAACTTTTCTCTATCTGTGAGTTCATAAACTGACTAGGCTTCTTTTGATTGCAATAATACCTTTTGATTGGAAATACCTTTTTGTTTGGAAAGTGCAAAACATATATTGGCTTCTAATAAGTTTATACTTTTTCAGAATTTCATTGGAGTTGTAAAATTCTAAAGAAATTATTTGATGTGAAAACATTTTTCCTTTAACTTTTTTTGTTTGTTTGTTTGTTTTTTGTCTGTTTGTTTGTTTTTTTTTAACCTGCAGCATTCCTGATTTATGTAAGGAAAAGTTTGGGTATTGAACTGTTCTATTCTTTCACCTGTGTGCCTAAATGCATTTCCTTCAATTGCTGGAGAAAACCCAACCTGAAAGCCTAGCATCCAAGGCTAAAAAGTAGAAGCAGCATGACAGGTAACAGATGTAGGTGTGAAGATTTGTTGTGTAGTTTTTCCTAGCAGTAACATCTGTCTTGGCTAGTTTCCCCATAGTTATGTGGAAGACCAGTGATCTGTCATTGTTTTTGTTCATGAAAGTGAATACTACCACTTACTCCTGTGAATTCTAGACTGTTTTTCTTTTATATTGTCAAGTGGAGCATAACTCACATTAAAAACTACTCTGTTATATTTGATGTAAATATGTTGTTGCTATTACAAGATTGAAGTGTTCTAGGACTATTCACCTGTGGATACTTATACAAATATTTTTGAGTTTGCAAAAAATTTGTCACTAACCCTTGAAAATGTACTAGTCTCCTGTTCAGAATTGTTGATTTATGGGTGGTTCTGAAAATGTAAAACAGTGTTTTAGTAGAGATGATTATTGATTTTGCTCTCTGACTGTAGTAGAACGCTCAGTTTTCTGAAAAGCGGGGCAAGAGTTTATTGTTTCTCTTTTGCAGCAATATCATAATTTCAATACATCTCTGAAGACAAAGAAAAACGAGGACTCTCACGTCTCAGCAGCTCCATGTCTAATGATGACAAAGAAATGGCATTCTGTGTTTTTTTTCCTGTACCTTGTATAGGTGGTATTTCCAGAGGTAGCCTTGGGGCTGTTTCTGTTCTTTACACTTTGGAGTTTCACGTGTAGTTGACCAAGTAAACATAGGAAATGGATATTTTTTTGATAGCTGAAATAATTCCCAGGGAACATAATGAAGGTTGACACCTACATCAATGTTATACTGGATTGGAGATTTTTTTTTCTCTGATATGTTAACTTCTTTTCCTTTAGAAATGAATGATACCTAAACCCCTGTGGAGGGAGTGTGACCCACTGAGGCATTTCATTTTAAGACAAGCAGTGAGTCACACTGGTGTGAGAGACGGGAAATATTGATTTCAAGACATTTTGCGGTGCATGTGTGTGGGGCCAGAGACAGGTCCTGGGGTGAGGTGGTGCCCTAAAGCCTGTGTCCCTGCCAATCCCTGATACACCAAGGCAATGTTCCACACCCACCTCTGGAGCCCCTAACCAAGCTCCTGAGTGGCCAAATGACCAGGATTCTGAGCTGTGGGAAGGGACCAGGAAGGCCAGGGGGGTATTTAAGGCCAGACATGACACAAGCCCATCCTGACTCTACCTCCTCTTGGAATTTCTGTCTGAACCCTGCTGCAGTCCAGGAGCTGGTAACTGTAAGTGTGCTTTTCTACATATTTTCTTTCTCTTTTTCACTTTCTTCTTCTAATTCCCACTTCTAGGAATTTTTGAGTAACTTAAAATTGAATGCGCTTAAGAGTTCACTAAGTTGGATGGGCCAAGTTAATGCTTTGAGAAGTGTTTTATGTTGATTGAATGTTGCACTAAACCTTTTGCCAAAGTTCTTTGGTTTTCCAAAGATGTCAGTAAAATATTTTTTTTGTTGTTTTGACCTCTTCAGATTATCTTGTTGGCATTTCTCCTGTGTGTCTAACTCAGAGTAAATGAGCAACAGTATGCCCTTTTAAAAACTTCATTAACTGTTTTTTTTTGGGAGTCCTTACAACTGAAATTTAGAGAGCCCAGTTTTACAATTGTCTTCATGACTGGCAAATAGTCTGAAGACAAGAATAATTAAAAGTGAATTGTAGTGAAAGTGATTAAGATGGGTTATAAGTCATGTGTATTCTTCTGCTGTGGAGGGGGTGAAAATAGACATAAAGATGAGAGAAGGTAGAGAAGACAGTCTGAAAGAATAATTATACACGGTCTGTGTTTCAGTGAAACACTTCTCGTGCTTTCTGGGTTTCCTTAAAAATATGATTTTAAGGGATGAAAGTTGCTTGTTTCTGCACTCTTGTAAAGTTTAAATTGTGTAGTCCCTTGAAATAACTGAAGCTGGAGGATGGGGTTTAATATCATGCAGTACTCACTAAAGAAGATGTTTATTTGCATGTAGTCTCCTGAGAATCCTTTCATCAGTTTCATTATATTCTAACTTATAAAAGAGATTTCCTTATGGCATGTTGGCTAATTCACAGTTGAGAGAGACTCCTTAAAATATATTTTCCAGGATCATTAAATCATTTATGGTCTGTAATTTCCTTCATTGGAATCAGTGGGAAAAAACATGCTGTTCTACACAACATTATTAATCCACTGGAACAGACTTTTGTAACATAAAATAACTATAGTGTAAAACAACAAAGAAAATCTGCATTACATATTCAGCACATAAATTGTACTCCTTTCCCTGGAAACTGATAATTATTAATAAAAAAATTAAGAGTGAATGAGGAAAAAAAGATATTTTTTTTTTAAATGAGGAGAATAACTCAGTTACCTAATAGTGTAATGACATTTAATGATCTGCCATCAATTCCTAATCTCAACATAGCTAGCTTTTTATGCCTTTGTTTTACATGTATTGTGTTTGACTGGCAAACAAAGAATATGTTATTTCAAAAGAACAGTTATTTTTGTCCTTTGAAAGCTTTTTACCTTTAGAGAGAAACAAAACACTCCATAAAATTCTGCTTGTTTTGTGTGATGTGCTATAATTTTTTTTTAAAGTTCTTCCATATGATAAAGATTAACCAAACGTTCCATGAAAAGATATTTTTCTTCTAGAAAGCTTGTCACTTGTTATTTTATTAATAATTTGCAGGGTCTAGGGCAACACCTTGTTGTTCTGTTGCACATGAACTTTGCAGTTCTCTGAAGACAACTAAATTTATTTTGACAAGGTATTATTCACCAAAAGTAGGCAAATGCTTAGTGATACATACATCTTTCTCATGCTTTGTCATCTTAAATTTAGTTTGTTTTAGGGTCCAGGTGTAACCTTGTATATAATTACCCTCATAAGAATCTTGCTGAATAATTGACTTCTGCAAGAGATAAATCTGCAGGTTTTCACTGAGTTACTCTTGCTTCTTTCTAAAAGTATAAATCTTGCAGAGTAACAACTGAATGCTACATGTTTTGTGTATACAGTGTAATGGGGAAGTATTATTCCTCATAAAAGCCTGTCAACAAACTTTATAGAAATAAAAATGTTTGAACAGATGTTTTGGACAAGGAAGCAGAAAAGGATAGGAGTCTAAATTGTAGTTGCCAATTGTATTTTTCTAAGTTGTCAATATGTATCCTGAAAATTGTATTGTCTAATAGTACAGAGCCTAAATTGCTACATGGAAAATGCTAAATTATTGTGTGAGACTAATCCATCATACTGATAGAGATGAGGCAGCTCTGTATCCTCAGGTCCAAGCAAAATCAAGGCTGAGAATGTGTTGCAGACACACAAACATAAGTAGATACTAGGTACATGCATGTAATGCTCTTCACCTATATTTTAAAATGTATTCTCTGGCCTTAGTGACCTGCTCAGATCAAAAGGTCCTCCAGAGAGCTATCTCCTGTTAGTTGATCTTGGGTTTCACATCTGGATTGGCTCTCCTGGGACAGCCAGGACTGATGGCTCTCATCCTGGGCTGATGACTCTCCTGGGACAGCCCTGGGGCAGGCTGGACACCCTGGAGAGGATACCCATCGGGTTCCTGACTGTGCTTGTTCTTCTGTGCATATCTGGACTTGTGGAGATGGGCTGGTGATGGACCTGGGAGGAGCTGGGACAGAGTATTTATTATTCAGGTTGCTGCATCTGCCATTGTCTCTATGCGCTTCTCTTTCTGTATACAGGTGAGCTTTTCATCACATGCATAACACTGAGAAGCTCAGATCACCAATACTTGTCGAGAACATACTTGACATTAACTATTGATGACAATTAAGCTATGCAGTCCACTGCCAAATTATTTTCTGCTGCTACTATCGTGCTGATATGATCTTGTCTACTGTTAAGCTAAAAGTTGGGCATTGGTGTCAGCAGTTTGTTAACTAAGAGAATAAAGAAAACTGACCTTCAGCTCATCTACTGGAAAGCCTACTTTTCCATAAGGGATATAATCCACAGGCTTTTGACATCAGTGGAAATAATCCTATTGACCTCTTGCACAGTTAATATTGTGACCCTTGAAACTTGATTTTTCAAACTGCCCCCTTGCTGGTGCTTGACTGATTGTTTAAATATGTGAATTGACTTTTGTGGGTTTTGTGGGGTTTGTTTGTTTGGGTTTTTTTTGTTGTTCTTTTGTTTTGTTTTGTTTTTACCTGTGATAGGTTTGTGTGTGCTAACTTTTAGGTCTTAATTCTCTAGAGATTCTGGTGACATTCTCAATTAAGGCTGTGTAGTTGGTGGACCTATGGGTGAGGGTTGCCTAGTTTCTTTGGTGAGCTTGCATTTATTGTCTCATGTCAAACTACTCAATTCACCCTAGGATGCTCATGTTTATTTTCTTTTTCTTGGCCTTCTTGCTTTCTTTAGCTTGAAAGTTTCTTAGGAATTTAGACTGTTATGAGTTTGTGTAGCAAGACAAAAAGGTTACTGGTATCAACTGTGAAGGACTACTTTAATATAAACAATAAAAATAATAACTAGACAATTACCTTGCTTCAAATGCCTTTACCTCTGAATATGGTTTATGTATACTATTGCTGCATTTTTGTAGTCTTAGCATGTTTTTTGCCTATATTGTTATATGTGCCTTTTTAAAATTATCTTTTTATTCAAGGAAAGTGAGACAGAAAAGAGAGATTCCATAAATGCATCTGTCTCCCTGTAATTTGACCATCAGGCTGTACCTTTTAAACAAGCTCACAATAATAGTATAATTTCAGGTTTCCTCCTCTTTAAGCCAGAGAGTGCTAGCAACAATTGTCCTGCTATAAATGTTAGGTGTGCTTAATGATTTAAATATGAGCCAAAACTCTATATAAACGTTCCTGGTTGATATAAAAAAACAAGAGAGATGATAACATAAGTGGTTTGTCTTCTGTGCATGCATAGCACATAATTTTTCCATTGGTCGGTTGAGCGCAAGCTCCTCTACTTCTAATTTAAGGCATATGGATGAAAAGAAAGTGACAAAAATTTCCTTTAAAAAGCTGATATACTTCTCCCTGAGTGCCCAACATAATTGCCACTCTGTTGCTAAAGGGGCTACAGGTATCCCTGGACCAGGCTAAACATCATTGTTTAGTTCCTATTGCTGAGTCAGTGTCTCTGCCAGTTTCATCCATTCCTGTGAGTAAAATGGACAAATGCCTGAGTGAACCTCCAGGATAATTTGATAACGTACAGAAAAAGGAAGTTTGTACTATTAATCTAACTTAACTGTCATAAAATCAACAGTAGAAACATGAGAATTTTAAGATGAGCAGCTGTTGTAGCAGCAGATAATACTTGCAGTTAATCTTTTAATGGACAAAATGACAAGAAAACTACATAAAGACTTTATCTGTGTACAGTCTCTGTACTAGCCAAATTCCACATCTTATGCTTTATGGCTATACCACATGTAACACTCCAGTGCTGTTCATCTAAAATGTAGGGAGTTACTGGAGACATATCTTTATTTCCAGCCTGACGTTTAAATGTTGTTAAGGATCTTTTCAAGCCTTTTCTGCTTTCCAAATGCTCAAAACTGTTTATTTCAGTATATATGTGCAAGTTTATAGTTGTATTTGTTGGTTCTGCTGACATTTTAGACAATAGTATCTGCTTTTCTTAGGGATTTTTTTAATTGTGTTTTTTTTTTTTTCTTTACTGCTTTATACTAAAAGAGATTATTAATGCTTCATTAATCAACTGTTCAAAGTGTGATTGCTCCTGAATAGCTCTCAAAAGCTGGCTTTTTACCACTTACTTTCATTAGTGCTTAATTAACAGAGGAGATGAAAACGAAAATCTTCAGCACACTCAAGAATGAACTATTGCTTTTCGGAAGAGGGATTCAGAAAAGATCTGTGTTTTGCAAATGTGTTGCAGAAATGATGTAAATTTAGACCAACATTTTCTGTACAGACTAGAAATATCCCTGCTTTGTGCCAGGAGGAGTAGTAATATTGGGCCATCACCTTAAATTGTAATGTATAACTTTGCTGGATGCATAAGCAAAGTAAATGCCTGAGAAAACATTACTAGATTTGGAAGCAAGAATTACCCCATTATAATATTCCCTTTGTGCCCAATCTTCTCAGCTAATATAGTACAGATCTGCTTGGTGTGTCCTGGTCTGCCTAATACAATAATAGAAAAGGATAAAAAAACCTTGGTGCAAAAGAAGCTTGGGAGTGGAACAATTTCCTGAGAATCTTGCTTTGTTGGTGCTGTTTGTTGGCAGGTAGCTCAAGAGAGCCTGGTTTGTGTGACAAATATAGTAGCCTCAAATAGCAAACACCATTATTATGGTTCCCCTTATTCATCTTCTCTTTCATTATGTCTCAGTGTTTGACACCTTACCTGATTTCCTGTAATAGAATTAAAGGAATTTAAGTCAAAAACAAGTGCATAAGATGCATTTCCTATGAAGGAATTGGCTGTCACACTCTTACAATGATTTAAAAGGATTAGGATTTGACTTCCTGCTTCAGGATTATTGATTATTTTAGAGCCTGATCTAAATTTGGTCAGTACTACTGACATGCTGATTGAACTGAATGACTGGACATCTTGGCCTTATTGCGTATAAAAGAATAGATGGTCTCAATGTTCCATGGCAACAAAAAATTTTATGGTTTGAAGTGACATTGCGTAATAGCCTAAGGTAATAAAGAAAATTGTAAATACTGTATTTTAAAATATTACCAGACATTAGAATATGCATGTGTGTTTAGGAGACTTTTATGTTCTTGTTTCAGACATTCAAGTTCAAATATTCACTCAGGATTCAAATATTTGAACCTTTGCTTGTGGGTGTAAATTAAGGAGCATCCTTAAATGTGTCTCTTCACTGTATTTTATGAGAATGTATTTTGAATTTTTCTGCTCCTCTATAGGTGCATATGCAGATATATTACTTTTCCCTTCCTATACTGCTCTGAAGTTTACTCTGTAGCAAGTTCTGTACCAGGATGCTGGTAGTCAAAGATTTTTTTGTCTTGTTCTAATTGCCTTTATTTTATATATTCTTGCTTTAGACATGCATTTACACAAGAATGTATGTGAGAAACTCCAAGGTATCAGACTATAATAAAATTTATAGTAAACATACAACAGCCTGACTGCAAATAACTACATCACCTTTTAGAAGGAAGTTGAATATAATGCTTTAACTTATCTAAAAACTTCAGAACTTGTTAAGGCCTCAGTTCACTGAATCTGTGCATGTTTATCTTCCTTGAAACCTGTAACAATTAGTTGTGAAAACACATTTAAATATTTAGCCTGACATTTTTGGAAGAACTCATTCTTCAAAGGTTGCCTGGCACATGCTTTAGCTGCATTGATGTGTATGTGTGGTTCGCCCTCGTGTTCTGTTCCATGCACATTTTTGATCTAAGAAAAAAGAAATCCCCAGGCCAGGGTAATTATTGAGAGGTGGTGACAGATTTGGGAAATGGACTGACAGGAAATCCATGAGATTCATCAAGAAGAAGTGTCAAGTCCCGCACTAGTGGAGGAACAGCCCTGGGCAGCCAGTTTTGCAGATAAGGCCTTGGGGGCCTTAGTGGACACCAGGTGGACATGGGCCAGCAATGCGTCCTTGCTGAAAAGGTGCCTGGTAATATTCTGGGCTGCCCCTGGCAAAACACTGGCAGCAGGTCTAGGAAGCTGATCCCTCCACTTTGTTCAGCACTATTGAGTCCACACCTGGAGTGCTCAATTAGGTTTTGGATGCTTCAGTACAAGAGAGACATGGACATATTAGAGGTACAGAGAAGGTCCACAAAGATGCTTGAGGAGATAGAGAATCTCACATATGAGGAAATGTTGAGAGAGTTGGGGATGTTCAGCTTGGAGAAGAGAAGGCTCTGGGGAACTTTGTCAGCAGATATAAATACCTGGAAGGAGGATGCAAGGAAGACAGAGCCAGGTTCCTTTCAGTGGTACCTAGTGACAGGACCAGAGGCAATGGACACAAACTGAAACAAGGAACATTCCTTCCGAACCTCAGAAAATACTTTTTCACAGTGAGGATGATTGAGCACTGGCACAGGTTTCTTGGGGCAGTTATGAAGTCTTCCTTGGAGAGGTATTCCAAAGCCATTTGAACGTGGTCTCAAAAAATTGCCTTTAGGTGATTGTGCTTGAGCAGGAGTATGGAGCACATGACCCAGCTTCAACTCATCTGTGATTTCATAAAAATTCGTGTGAAAGCCATTTGCTGTTTCTTCTTGAGAGACTAGTTGCCTCTTTATAAATTCTTCGATCTGACTTTTGGTGCTGTGGGTCAGATGCTCTTTGTGACCTTCTAGTGTGATTTTTCTTTCCTGAAATTTTTATGATTTAAAGCTGCATAGTTGTTGGAAGTGACTGACATGCATAAGGAAACCATATGTCATGGTTGCAGAGGAAACAAATGTTTTTAAAGTCACTGAAGGTCTGGTGACACAGCACACTTAGACTAGTCCTTTCTCATTCTAAATTACTGAGCATATTTTTCTCTGCTTAATTGATACTGGGAGGTTTTATGGGAAATTTAATCAGTCGGGCTTTGCCAGTTGTCAAAAACAACCCTATGGAACAATATTTATGTGGCATTAAACCACTAGGAGTTACAAGAAAGGCTAATTAAAGCAAAGTTATTTGCTAGTTTAAAGCTATATTACATTTTCATATTTCATCCATGTCTGAGTTTTTATATATATATATGGAGGAACAATAACTTACGTATGTGTGCATATATTCTGTATTATAACTTGTATCATGACAGTGTATCATGAACCAGAATTAATTTGATCTGTGGATTTCTTTTTGATTTTTACATAAAGGATAAAGTATGTGCACCCTACAGGATCACAAGTAACTAAGCAGGTACTGTTTGGC
This sequence comes from Tichodroma muraria, assembly GCA_013390105.1. Taxonomy (NCBI): domain Eukaryota; kingdom Metazoa; phylum Chordata; class Aves; order Passeriformes; family Sittidae; genus Tichodroma; species Tichodroma muraria. The sequence continues at coordinate 17,141 of WAAG01030409.1, forward strand.
TTGTTTATCCACAGTGCCAGAAGTTGTTCCATATCAGCTAATCAAGGCTGGAGTATGGTTCATTATGTATTTTCATTTCAAACCAACACTTTAAGATGCAAAATAATTTTTACGTAGTTCAGCAGTATTAATGTGCTTGTTACAGAATGGGAGTATTTACTTTGCAAAAGACGACAATGAGATAATATAATTTACTGCTTTAAAGTATGGCTTCACTCCTCAAGATTTTTTTTATTATTTTAGAGGAAGGGAAGGTTTTAGTGACCTAGAGATGGAGTAATAGGAAGACCAATCTCTACACTGCAGACAGAAGTAGAAATGGTGATGGATAGTCTAGCAAGATGCATTTGGCTTTTCAGGGTACATATGCCTATAACTGCCAAATAATTCCTTACTTCATGCTATTGATAATGCTATTCAGCAAACCATATGTTTCCATCAAACATTCTTATTTTGCCGCAGACTAAAAGCTTAATATTTGATGAAGAAAAGTGAACTTAAATATCTTTCTCATAATCAATGACAGAGTTGTAATCATAATATCAATCAAAAGATGTCTGTAATACATTTTTATTTATGAGTAGATTTTTAAAAGATAAAACCCAAAAAACTGTATTGCTACAACGGATTGCTCAGGTGAGTAATGGTGTATGCATATGCCTGTAAATCTGGTGAATTCTTCAGTGACCAGAAGAATGAAGTTTCTGGTGAAGTTTCTTCTTTTTTACTTCACCTTTGTGTTCTTAATATACAAAAACATTCTGGTGGAATGTTTTTGTATTAAGAATACAAGGGTGAAGTAAAAAAGAAGTCACAACTCACCTGATAATTACGGGATTTGTGTCTTTTTCTATCAGAATACATGCTGATATCATGTTTTCCTGGAGGCATCATAAGTAAGGGAAGCACTGCATGTAGTAGTCATCCTTTTATTGAAGTAAAGCCTGTATGACTAATGTAGGCTCACTTGAAAACCAAATTGTTATTGATATAATCATCCTATTGTCTTTGACATTTTAAAAATGGCACAGCGTTTCTCAAATATTCACATTTGAAGTGAAGACATATAGGCAGAAAATACAGAAAAACACCTCAGACTTTATTAATCACAAAGCCTCGGGCAGTAGTCTTGAACTGGTTTCTTTACCTAACTTGAGTCTTTTCAGTTTCAGTGTTACATGTCATGACTTTAGGTGAGAATTCATGAAATTTTTTAACTTAATGGAGAAGAAACTCCAAAGATTATGGGTGGTTTTATGCCCCACTTATTCTGAAGCTTGATGTCTTTCTGCTGACTTTGTCGCAGCAGTAGTTTGTGACATTTACAGTAGACAGCTGTGCAGATCAGATGTCTGCTAAAAGAAACACTTGCATTTTTATCTTAAATCTGTGCCAGGGTGTTAAAGGAAAACATACAGCAAAAAATACCAATGTTTGATTTTTTAGTGTTTTTTTAGATTGCTATTTACATTAAGTCCTACAGCTTTTACCTCTGGAAAAACACTCACATTCTCTCAGTTTGAAAATGTGGTCTGAATATGGCTGGCAGCTGAGCTCCTATCCAGTAATGTTCTCATTCCCCCACAGCAGGATGGGCAAGCAGAAAAAACTTGTGAGTTGAGATAAAGACAGTTTAATCAATGAATGGGGAAACCAAACAAACCAAATAATGTGAAGGCTGTCACTCATCACCTCCCACTGGCAGACTAATGCCCATCCCATCTCTGAGCAATGGTTACACTGGGAGAACTACCATCTGGCAGTTTTATAGCTGAGCATGATGTTATATGGTAGGGAATAGGACTTTGGTGAATCTGAGTCAGGTCTCCCGGCTGTGTCCCCTCACAACCTCTTGACAATGTTACTCCTCCCATACTTCTTCCATTGCAGCTGTGGTTTTGGGAGACGTCGCTCTGGTGTGCTGTGCAAAGGTGGGCAGTGCCTCTGCTCCAGGTCCTCTCTTCCCCAACGATGGTTGGCATCAGAGGGCCACAAAGCTCCACAAATTACAAGACACCTACTGGGACCCCTGCATTTATAGGGCCTGGAACAGAAGGCAGTGAGGTGGCTTATGGCATCAAGAAGCCACTGTGATGACACATTCCAGATATTGGAAGCACTGGTTCCCTTGTTTTTTGTGCAGCACTGTGACAGCGTGTTCATCCTGCATGCTATAAAGCTCACACATCAGGGACTGCTGCACCATCAGATTGCTGCAGGTGTCAGGGGAGATGGTTACCGAAAAGGACTCTAGTCCCCCTTGGATGAAACCATTCTGTGGTGATAGGCCTTTTTACATAAGGAGAGAGCCCTCCTCAACCATCCTGTCTACCAGCTCGCTTTCTTAGTGAAACTTTGGTTTACCTCCTGAACCAAAACACAGATCTTGACAAGACTTTCTTTTTGAAAGTCTGACTTTTCTAGGCCTTTGCAATTGCATGGATTTCCTTCCCATCTTTCATGCCAGCCCCTGACTCTTATTCTCTTCTGCCATCTGTCTCCACAGCCCTTGATTTGCTTTTGTTCCACCCTAGTTTTAACCTTCTCACCACCCTCCCAGGTTTCTTGCCTAACCAGTTCAGAGAACAAATTTTCTGGGTGTGTTTGAAGAACTGCAAGCAGCTTCTGAATTGGAACCTGCAAGCAGGTTTCCAAGATGAAGCTCCTGCTCTTCCATGATTTTGGGTGCAGAGAAGTTGGAGAAAGATGAGAGAAACAGCATTATTTTTCTGTCAGTAGCTTCTTAAGGGAGAGTAAGAACAAGGAATTAGAAAAGTGAGTAACTTAAGAGATTAGTTGAGAAATGTGTCGAGACGCTAATTATTAAAGGTTTATCTTTGCTTAATTAGGAGGTCTTTTCAGGATCAGGTTCAGTTCTTGAGTTCTTGATGTTCCTCCCTGTTTGACACTAGGTGTTTGGCAGCATTCTTTTTCAGGATTGTAGTATTATTTTCTTTCTAGTTTAGTAGATAACTTGTACCATTTCTCTTTATTTACTCATTGATGTTCAGTCTGGTGATACATGTATATGAAAAAAGATTATATTAAAACAAAAAAGATAAACCAACCCTTAAAACTTAATGGTGTGTTATTTTGGCATATACCCTGAGAGATCTGGGAGACTTGGTCAACAAAAGGAGGTTGAATACAACGTCATAATAAATACCAAAGAAAACAAAAAGAAATAGATACTATCTCAAGTGCTTTTAAAATGTGTAGTATACCTTATGCATATATAATTCATATTCTTGGCTTGCCTTTACTATACTTGTACTAATTTTAAATTTTAAGCAGCTGAAATGGGTTTGCAGTGGTATAGTTTTACAATTTTCTGCAGTCACAATAAATATTTCCTGTTTTGTGTTCTCTTTCTTACCTAAAGAAATACATACATCATGGAATCTTTTGTTGGAACTTGTGGTGCAGTAGATTTGGCATTAGAAGGCAAGCACTCAAGTCTTTTCATCAGATGATTTCTCTGAGTTCTTGCTTTCTATTTCTGGTTAGTGTTTCCATGTTTAAAGAAAACAAACAAATGAATCCCCTTACTTCAAAACAAACCCTTTTAATTTAACAATATTCAATGAACAGGAAAGAGGCATAGCTTTGCAGAAATGTATTCATGTTACTGAATTTCTTTAGCTTTTTCAGATGCAACTTCAACATGATGCTACAAATATGGACTAACACGCACTTCTGAAAAATGTTTTCTTTATGTTAACCTTGATCTTCCAGTCGCTTTTTAAAGTCATAACCTTGTTCCAGATTTATTGAATGATGCTCAAGTAGCCTATCACAAAACAAAGTACAGAACAGATGGAATGGCAAACCCATTTCATCCTGATTTTTAGTATTGGTCTTGTATTGCAGATTCATAAAGAAGTTGAAAGAAAATTCTCACTTCTTCTGTGTAGCTTGCAAAGTCTGTTCTGACATAGAGACAAAATCTGTGTATTTTATTTTAAACTTGTCTCTTTTTGTCCAGTGAATTTAAGGAGATTTGCGTAATTTAGATACTCCTTGTACTTTCCAGAGTTTTCAGTTTGCTGTGATGCTTCTTCTATTGGTAGTTTTTAAAGCCTCATATCTAGGTGCTATAAAACTATATTAAAATCCCCAAACTATATAAAATATTTATTCAATACAGTCATATCCATTTCTCTAAAGTTCTTTTATGATTTTTTTTCCTTCCTCTTGTTTTTAAAAATAGTCACTGGAACGTCTGTCTTCTCTTCCTGGAAGAGCTAGCTTTTTTTGGTATATTGTAGTAAGAGAGAGCAAAAATTTCAGCAAAATTTTGGCAGAAAACTGCTGGATTTTCTAGTAGGTCTGCTCCCCACTGGCTTTTTAAAGTGAGATATATAGACAGCTCTTTGATAAAGAACCAATTTCTATTGTTCCTGAGAATTTGTTTTCCAAAATGCCCTTGTGTGTTTTGTTTCTAAGTTTCTGTATGACTTACTGTTTTGAAGTCTTTGGGTTTGAAAGCTTCAAATTCAATGCTTTTAAACACAGCATGTGGACTAGAGAAGACTTTTTCTAGTCATGATGGCATCACAAAGAGAAATTGTTGCACTGAGTTTTAACAGCAAGTCCTTCGTGGAGGATAGCTAGACGAAAAAAATACAATTGATAGAATCTCAGAGCAAGGAGCAAAAAGCAGTTCCCTTAATACAGCAATAATTACATATGTAGCAGTAAAAACTCTGGCAACAACAAAACCCATTATTTGACTTGTGATTAATTCTAGCATGATTTGTTTGCCTGTGTTCCTATGTTTCTTGTTTCAGAAGAAGAACTTTGTTCACACAAATAGTAGTTTGTTTTTGGTTTGTTTTTTGTTTTGAGGAAGGGCTGCAATATTCAGTTTAGTTGGATTGATAAGCTCATGTTATTCTTCCATGCTTGCTGTTGCCTGACAGCAAAATGTAGTCTTCGGTGTTCTTAATAAAGATGGCAATGAAAAATCAGTGTGCAGCATTGCTGTCTGTTAGAACTGTTTATTAAGTTGTGGAGACTCTTTTACCTTTCTTTCCCAGTCATGTGTCTCTGCTCTTGTGTTTATTTTTTTGTTTTGACATCAAAAAGGGTAAGCAACTGGTTGTTTCTTTGATTGAAACTGTCTAAAAAACCCCTGAAGGCTGTACAGTGAAACACCTGTATTACTGCCACCTGTTTCACTATTCCAACAATGCCTGAACATATGGTTTCATTCAACTTCAGAGTTGGAGTTCTTTGGTATTTTTCAAGTCTATGCCTTAATTTTTTCAGCTGAGGCTTATCAACAGGAATAGCCTCCTTATCCATCCCATCTTTCC
>WAAG01030410.1:0-13892 GCA_013390105.1 Tichodroma muraria
GATACCAATCTCATTGGTGGGAATAAAAGCTGTATTCCACCTACCAACAGAGGCCCTTCCTGTAGCAAGAATGGAGAATGGTGCCTGAAAAGGATTTAAATTTCACATGGCTGTTGTTGCTCTTCTTTTTTGAAAATCCAGTTTCACTGGTGGTCTGTGATATATGACTTTCTCAGCCTAAGTGTGGCATACAGAAAAGGGGTCTGGTTGCCATTCAGACTACTTCAAAACAGGTTACTCAAAGATTTGTTGATAGAAGAATGCAGAATTATTAATGAAAAGTTTGTTCTGCCTAACATAACCATGCTGAGCTCATTCAACCCTAGCCCAGCTATGAATGAGACCCATTCAGTTTAACATAGGAAGGGTTTGCAGGATTCAGATTCCAAGTTTGACACAATTAATAGTGTTTATAAGTTCAAGAATGTTGCTGCTAGGATGGAGTGTATTCAAGACAAGTGATCATATTTCATAGCACACTTAGAAGGTGAAGAGGCACTTGACATAAAACACTCTTGTTTCCATAATTCAAATCATTTGGTGGTTTAAGAAGATTTATATCTTCTTCAGCCTCTTTCCCTCCCTTTTTCTACTAGTTTCATATGTAAAGTAAATTTTATTTTTCTCCTATTCCAGTTCCTTGACTTTGGGAGGATCTAAACAAGCAAAAAAACCTCTTCAAACTGTTGTGATTTGAGTTCCTGCAAAACTGAATAGCAGCAAAACTAAAGCATGCTTTTGCATTCAGTTGCTCTGCAGCTGTATGAAACTAACTGTAGCATTGTCATAAAATTCATATAGTGAAATGAATAACAACGATTCTGCCTGTTACAGGAATAAATAGGAAGAGAACATACTGAGAAAGGCACATAAAACTAACATACCTTGAAAGAAATCTGAAGAAAATGAGGCACTTGAAAAAATGTCTATTTTTTATACACAGATTTTTGTAAATGCAAATTCTTCAGTCAAAATAACTGCGATATTGACCTTTTTTTTTGCACTCACAGAATCCTTTTTTACCGACCTGGCTATGCAACTACACTAGGACCACTAGAAATATCATACTGACTTCAGGCCCCTTCAGATCCAGAGCATATTAACAAAAAAAGAGGCTCTGCTTCAGGAAAGCATCTATACTTAGGTGCCCAAGTTCCACTGAAAACCCCATGCTTTAGCTCATATAGCTGCTACCTCATGTTGGGGACAAAAAAAGATCAAAAATTCTATGTGAAGGAGATACTTTTCAATAAAGTGTACCTCTAAAGTAGGGAAGTAGGCATGTAGAAAATGAATTTTTTTTTTTTTTTAGGCTCTAAAAAAGACAGAAAAGTTATCTCAATTACAGAGAGGCATATAAATGTGATTGATGGGCTGGGATAAAAGCAAGAGAAATGCAGAATCCAGGCAGCTTCAGAGTACAGGAAACAGACTGTCCATCAGACGCTGTGTTTACAAGCCACCCCCAGTGCAGCTGCAAAGCTGCTGGGACAAGAAAATGCTCCATGGAAGACCAGTTAGTTAGATATTTAACATGTATGCCAGAAGGAAAACTGAGTCGTGATCGATTAACCTGAAAAACATGTTTGCCTGCAGCAATTTATTGTGTTGTGGTTCCTCAGCTCCTTGAAGACGCCTGAGAGCTGGTAACACCTTCTGCCAGGGGGCCTCAGGGGCTTTACAAGTCTTCTTGAGATAAAAGCCTAGCCTCAAATTAACATGAATTAAAGATTTGAGCTGCAAGTAGCTCTTAGCAGACACAAAAATAACATTGATGGAGCTGAGGCAACTGCAGAGACCTAGACCTGAAGTGGAAATGAAGCAGCCTGTATTGGGCACCTAAAACACACTGCCCACTACTGTTCCAGGTGGTAAGGCCTGGCTTGTGCTTTTATTCTTTATCAGCACTGAAAACTGAAGAACAAAAAACCAAAACCAAAGTAAAAGAAAAAAACAACCAAACCCTATACTAACCAACTAGCAACAAAAACCCCACCACGTCTTCCTGAACAAGGAGCTCCTTTCAGCTGGATATTAATTAGAGAAGCAAACGCCGAATCTCCTGGCCCTCTGCTGAGCTCCTCGCAGTGAAAAGTACAAAGTGAGGGCCTGCTGTGTGGGTAAACTGATGACTCACTTTTAATATCAGGTTGAGCCAGGATCTTGAAGGCTGCCAAGTTAACTCTACAGGGATCCCCACTTCAGCCCACTCACATTTCCTAATAACAGCACAGCGTTTCAGCAGGCTGCGCTTAAGCGAGGCACTTTGATTTGTAAACAGAGGCGGTCTCGGAAATAACGTACCAGTGCGGTTAGCTGGATAATGCCATAAGACAACAAGGTATAATGGCAGCACTGGTATTAAATGGCCAGAGGATATTGCTCAAATTTGAATGTGACAGCGATTAATAAGAGATAATTTCTAACGGTATTTTAAAATTCAACCCGTGCTTTCTGTAGTCCCAGGAGAGGTATTACTGCCCCTCTTTGAATCATATAGAGAGGAAAAGGCTGCTGGTAAACACGTGCCTACAGAAGTATGCATTTTAAAGAGTTTTAATTTATCGTTAGATGACCAAAAAATGTTTTATACAAAATAGACTGCTTGTTCCTGTGTTTTGACATAAGGGCTTAAGCCATCATGCTTTCTGGAATAGTTTTATGGGTTCTTGAGACATTTTACTTCAGGTCCCTGAGTCTCAGCCTGGTAAAATTTAGGATGTGCAGAAACATCCCAGAGTACTGACTCACTCCTGGCAGATTTGCATCTAATTCTATCCCGGCGTAAGCTACAACTGGTGCACTGTTGCCACGCAGATCAAAAGATGCATGTTTATTGTCTTAGCCACATGGCTGAAAATATATTGCTGTGTAAGCTCTGCATTAGGCTTCCTGCTTGAGGACAAACCTCTTTCTGTTCAGACATAAAATGGTTTCTTAAAAGAGGTGTCTGATTTTAGGACTCCACTGCCAAACTGATTGCAAATCCAGCAGCGTATTCTGAAATGTTAAACAACTCTGTGAAAGAGGTTTAACTCCCTACCCACCCTTCTTACCTTCTTCTCCCACTTGGCTAAGGCTTCAGCTTTCTTTGTAGCAGTCTTCCACATGCCTAACACTTGGCACTCTTTCAGGATTACAGTCTTGTGCCTGTCCTGTATGCACAGCATAATGTGCAGGAGGTTTAAGTCCTGTGGTAGGAAATGAGTGCTTTTTCCCTCTCACTAAATCACTTTTACTTCCACTGGGCAGCCACAGAAAGTGAGGAGAAAATCCTGACCAAGGGTTATTTTTCAATCTGAACTCAGGCAAACGAAAGGAAAAGTCCTCAGCTGACTGGTGCCACTGCACCCACCAGTCAAGTCAATCTCCCCCAGCCAAGGCCCTGGGGCAGGAAGCACCCACCACACTCTCAACCCACTTCTGCTTCATGCAGCAGGTTGTCAGCCCTTAGCTTCCTGCTAGGGTCATGCACCATAGACCTCACTTCTCTCCACTTTAAGGTCCTGGATGTGCCTTATGTCATTCATACACCACGATTTTTCTTCTGATGTCTGTAATGGTACAATATGATATAAAACTTTTTCAAACTTTATTCAGTGTTAAAGCAGAGAACTGATTTTAAATTACCTTGAAGATGGCACAGTAAAAATTTTGTAGTGATTCCTAACTGTACCAGATATAGCAGCTCTTAGAGATACTGATGATGATACACATCTGCATTGTGTGAGGCAGTTATTTTGGCATGTAACCATTGGCTAGAAGTCTGTTGGGAAGGGGGGAAGAAGCCACCAATTGCTTTAAAGGAAATAATACTGAAACAGTATGTGAGTCGCAGAATCACAGAATCAACTAGGTTGGAAAAGAGCTCTGGGGGTACAACCTATGACCTAATGCCGCCTTGTCAACTAGACTATTGCACTGTCTTTCCGTAACATCCAGTCTTTCCTTAAACACCTCCAGGGACAGTGACTCCACCACTTCCCTGGGCAGCCCATTGCAATGTTCTGTCACCTTTTCTGTGAAGAAATTCTTCCTAATATTCAATCAAACCCTTCTCTGGTGCAGCTTAAGACCATGTTCTCTAGTCCTGTTGCTGGCTGTCCATGAGAAGAGGCCAACCCACCTGGCTTCAGCCTCCTTTCAGGCACTTATACAGAATGATAAGGTCACTCCTGAGCCTCCTCTTCTCCAGGCAGAACACCTGCAGCTGGTCCTCATAGGAATTATATTCCAGAACTTTCACCAGCCTTGTTGCCTTTCTCTGGACAAGTCACTGTGCCATTTGTAGCTCCTGAGTTCGTGGTTGGCTGCCTATTGATTCTTCATGTTCTAGGTTATATTTCTAAATGGAGCATCTTCTAAATTTTAAATTTTGAGTGAATAATCTCTACAAATCTTTTTCTCCGATACAGCCTAAAACTGAAGAACTTCAATAGGATTTTGGTGCAGGAAGTGCAAAATTTGTCCCAGAACTTATCAAAGCAGTAGCAAAAAATGCCCTTCCCCTATATATGTACATTAGGCATAATGTCCACTGCACTGAAGACTGTGCAGAAATAGTGGTTTAATTATAATAGGTCACCACACCTTTTGCCAGCACTAACTATAAATAACCTTTGTGTTTTCAGTGCACTGAAATGAGTTCCCTGAAATGTGTTCATTTTTCCTTGCAGTGATATTTTCCCACTGATATAGAAACAGACTGAGACAGAATGGATATAGCCTGTTCTATTCTGGTTTGACAAGAAAATGCCAAAGACTTCCCCAGTCTTCATAGCAATTAAACCTGGCACAGGTGCAGTAACATTATTTTCTTGCTGTTGGGATTAATCCTGATGGTATTGCTATGACTGCTTCTCATTTCAGTATTTTTTACTTGATAATTTTCTCAGAACACAGCATAGGGGCATTGATTATTATTTTTTTTTTTTCAGCAGTTTCCTAAACCAGGCACATGTTAAAAAATAACAATGTGCCCTCTATGGATATAGATGTCTCAGGACATTCAGGATAGTAATGAGAGTCAGAAACAAGCATGAAGAGCTTGTGGATGAGAAAGTGGGAATGAGATGTACTGTACCATTTTCATCTTTTTTGATGGAAGTCACAGGGATAAAAGTACAAACTTTTGTAACTCCCATGAGAACAGAAGGACTCCATGGTGCATTGGGAGCACATGGGAGCACAAAAATGCAGCAATAAGTTTTCTTGTCCTACTGTATTTGAAGAACACAAATTTTAAGAGTCATGGGGGTTTTTTGGGTTCCCATCCCACATAAAAAACCCAGCTATTCCCTCCAAAATAGCCACGAGTCTGAAAGGCAGAGAACTCACCTGGGATACATAAGTAAGAAATGTCAGTGCCAAAATAGCTTATTATCAAGGCTCTTGCCTTGGCGAGAAATAGACAATTTTCTGGAAAAAGAATCTCTCTCCAGGAGCTGGAGTAATTTATCATATCATCTCCCTTTCTGCAAATTTTAGGTGGTTTAGTATCAACAAATTTACTGCCAGTGCTTGGGTAGAGTGAAAAGACATTGGTGCACTGACACCAGGGAGTTTGCATTGCTTGTGTCTGCTGTGAACTCAGCACTAGTTGGGGGGTTTCTGTAAGGTCCTTCATAATTTAGAATTCCATTTACTTTTTATCCACAAAAAATTAGCAAGTTCAAAGTTCCAGTTGCTGGATTGGTTTACAGATTTTACTCTATTTGACAGCCTACTTTATAATTGCAGTAGTGACATGTAGGTGACTTATTTTGGCCTCTGAGAGATTAAACAAGATCAGGCCTCTCAGGCCTCTGGAGAAACCCATGTGGCAGTAAGAAGTGCAGATTCAGCAAACCTCTGTCCTTTCTGTAGCCCTAGTTCTGCAAAATAAAAGTATATATGAGCACTTCAAACTAATTGTGGATACTGAATGACAAAGCTTATAGATGTATCTGAGAATTTAGGAGCACAGTTGAATGAATTTGAGAAAAAAAAGTATAAGTGATTTCGAGGAAAAAACGAATACATTGCCATTATATTATTAAAGCAGACAGTTGCAATATTTTGCAAAAGTATGAGAGAGCTGTAGTTCCACAGGATTACAAAACCCCAACTTCTTACAGGAACTTTTGTGCTTATTTTCTTATTTTTCATCCTACACTATGGCAGAGTGACAAGGATTCCTTGTTTACAGATGTTACTAATTATCATGATTTACATGAAAGATGCTCAGATACTTTGGTAATGAGCAGTAGGTAGGTCAAAAGTGCAATAGCAACTCCATTTTTCTAATGAACATTTCTGATTTGACACTATTCCATCAATAAAAAATTATTAGCACCTGATAGGAGACCTGATATTGCAATATACCAGTAGGAGTGACATTTATTCCCTGCTTGTTGCACCTGTTCACGGGCTGAGCAGTCCATGAATGCTGGTGCCCATTACCTCCAAAACCAGGACAAGATAACCCCTTTGCTATTTCATAATCTGTTCTGATGAGGATTCTGGGACTCAGAAGGACCTCACCTATTTCTCCAGTGTAGGATTTCATCTCTAGTGAATTTTCAGGCCAGGAGAATGAGTTTCAAAGAGCACACCCACTTCTCTCTGTAGGTCTCAAAATACTTTTGCTAATCTAATTAACGCCCATGACAATTTAAACAATACTTTGACTCAACTGCTCTTGGAGCCCCATGGCACCTAGTTAAGTTACGTTCCAACACTGCTGTAAATCAAAAGAGAAAGTCTAGCGTTGCTGCATTTGCTGTATGTTTCAGTTTTGGACCCTGATTGCTTTACCAACTGCTCATTGATGTTGTTTTCATAGCTTGCTAAGGATTACTTCATTTCTTGCTCCAAGATTTTCATTTGTATACTCACCTGACACACAAGGTAGCCTTTAGCTTGAGTATAATATGCTTAAATTTAAAAAACAAAAAACAATTCAGGAAAAGTACTTGAAAAGGACAAAGTATACAGCGAAGATTTAACATAAGCAGTAGAAAACCATGTATTTCTTTGGTGTTTTGCTTTTAAGGTTTCCATTCCATGTGGGCACAACTCCCACTCTTACAGGCAGCAATATAGACGTATTGTTCGAGAGGAAAGTAAAAACTTGGACAAAATCTTCAAGAACAGTTTCTGTGGAGAGAGCAGCCCAGCAAAACAAAACGATGGCTAAATATTGGAATGAAATGTTATTGGCTTGAACTGGTAGATGGCGACGGAAAAACAGGAGAAGAGAGAGCAGACAGGCCCAGGGCGGGATCAGTCCTCAGGACAGAGGTCCATCACTGACCCGGCTGGGACAGTTCCTCTGCTCAGGGCTGGGGTGGTTCCCTGGGGGAATCGGAGACAGGGCAGTATATGGATCTCTAACATGGAGTTTCAGGCAGTCTGGGTCGTGATGCAGACCGTATTAAAATCAATACCTTTTCTTGTGCTGAGTCAGTGTCTGGGAAGAATCAGCTCCCAGCTGTGCAAATCTTGTCACAATGTAATTTCTAAACCAACATTAAAAATGCCAGAGAAAAACAATTGTCATCCACAGCACATATTTCAATTTCCCAGCTAGCAGAGCCTTAATATTTTATACCACTATTTAAATAGTGTTTTCTCTCTTACATTAGTTCTGCCTTTCATATAATACTGTGTATACAATTCTGTTAAATATGAAAATAACCCAATAGTATAATTAGGAGTCAATGCAAGGTGAAAGTATTGATAAGATTTGCTTAAGTCTTCTATTCAATGAGTGTTTTTTTCTCAGATAGCTTTTACTTATTTATAGACAAGACTGTTAGAGGTGACAAAACTTAAAGAGATTATGAAATCAAGGGATTTGATGTGAGTTTAGACACACAGATGCTAAACTTTCTTCCACTAAAAAAATGCTGCATAAAAAGGAGAAAGTCTGGCAATGAAATTGAACATATTTATATTTATTATTTGGTCCTCCCCATGTTTTTTTTTCACAATATTTTGCAAATGTCAACACCTATAAAATACAGCCTCTGTGTCTTATATCCTTTGTGCAAATGCCTTTTAAAATACCTTTCTGAGACATTTTCACTTCAGGCAACTAATCTTAAACTTTGTCACTTTCCTGTGTGCTTGTTTGCTTTTATAAAATTTCCCTAAATACTTCTATAGTCCTCTGTGGTTTTTTTACTACTTCTGGTTTTGTAGTATATATCTGGCAATAACCCCTATATTTGTGTTTGCATGCTTGCACATACTGTCCCATTGTCCCTACTGAGAGTTGTATATGGATTTTGCAGGGTGAACACATTATTTATTTCTATATTAATTAATAATCCTTTCCTTGAATGTATCACTTACTGCACTTGTTAATTGTGACCTAAATATTTTATATGGTCAGATATTTCAGACATGGAATAGATTTTACTTTAAGATTCATAAATCATTCTTTAATTTAGAAGTGTAAGGACAACATAGGATTCAAAAATAATGTGAATCTGGGTTTGAGATGACTTTGAGAAGTTTCTGTGGCTATAATGTAAGCAGGAGTCATAGAATCATAGAATTATGAAGGTTGAAAAAGCCTCAAAGATTGTTGAGTCCAAGCATTATGTTCTGAATTTGAAAAGTGTATGACACCATGTGAGCATAATTCTGATTTGGATTAGAGAATGTACTGTAACACACTTTTGTTTTTGCCCTCAGTGTGTAAATGGACTTTCCTAAGTGTAAAATCTAGTTCCATGATTGAACTAGTTAAGTTCAACTTGACTGCCTTGAGGTTTTTTGTTATTTAAACACACATATTTTATAATTCTTGGGCATATGTGTTCTACATATCTACTTATTAGTTTCAAATTCTCATTGAGTCTATCAAATTGTAAATAGACATTAGATGAAATTAAAAAATTACAATAAAAAATATAATTCTTTTTCCAAAAAAACCATAATTTAATGGATAACTTGCAGGTTTTAATTGGACCAAGAAGAATTAAGAATGGGGTGCTGCAGCAGCAGTGAGCATGGCCCAGTGCCACCCAGGAGGATTGTGAAAAAGATGACATTTCAGTATATCCTCCATTTCCAAAAATCTCCACAAAACTTTCCATGGCCAGCTGAAACTGCAAGCCCATCATAGACACAGCTGTGGAATGAATGGGATTTACCACTGCCTCCGTCTCTTAATCTCCAGGGTATTTCTACTCACAGTCTACGTAGCTCACCCTGTTTCATTAGAGAGCAGCTCTCAGTTACTGGTAGAACTGTGAGATGACAGGGTTGCACCGGCTGCTCTTCCAGTGAAGCCTCTTGGAGCTGGAGGGGCTGTGGCAGGGCTCTGGCAGAGAGACCTGCAGGCTTGAGGTTCCTGCTGGACTCCCAGCACCTGCCCTCCTCCAAGGGCTCTGATGGAAAAGCGCAGCTCAGTCCTTTGGGCTCATAACTAGATAAAACCCACTTGAGAGAGTTAAAGACAGGATGGAAAAAGGCAGCCAAGCCATCAGGATAACCACATCAAACCTCTGTCCTGACTACTGGTTCTGGAATAATACCTCACCTGAAATACATACTCCCAAGTTTCTCCTCTAGTTTCTGGAAGTGATGGTTATTTCAGAAGAATTCAGTAAATGTCAGTGTGCATAAAATATGGGGGAGATCAAATAAAGGTATTTCAGTATTAAAAGCCATTAATTTTGTGCAACGTACATTTGAATTACAATATTATTAAATTCCATTAAGCTAAAATATATTTAACTCAGACTTCAGAGTGCTAATTTCACAGTCCCCTCCAAGCTGTTCCTGCAAAGGTGTTAGGGGTAATTAACTGCCATTTTCCCAGTAATTCAGGATCTGCAATCAATCAAAATGCAGGGCCTGGGTGATTGTAGAAAACAGTAACACTTAGTTTATTATGTAGGACATACTCATTCTGGTTGTTTTATGATGGGATCAGCTACACTTTTTTCCTCAGAATTTATTATGCTTGCCCTTCAGCCAATTAGTTTTTCTCACTTTACTTTAACCTAAAACCTGGTGAGTTTGTTATATATATGTGTAAGTTTGCCTGTCAGTTATATTGGTCATAGACCTGCAGGACTGCGTGTGTTTAAACAATTAGGAACCCAGTATTGTCCAGAAAAATGGCAAGTTTTCTTTCTTAAAGCAGTGTTTGCTCTTTAAAATATATGAAGGGGAAAAGGAGGGCGATGAGGAGGCTATTTCCCATAGCTACAAGTGCCTGGCATGGAGGGACACCCAGAGCCACCAGTACAAGCTATGGAGCCCTGGTCTCCAGTCGCTGGCTGTGGTACCTGGAGAGGCCGTGCTTCCAGACCGCTCATGCACTGCAAAATCAGCTGTCACCAAGGCATTGTGATAATTATGAAGCAGAGATATTTGATCTTCATACTCAGAATAAAGCATAGAGGTAGCATTTCCACTGAAGTTCTCATTTACTTTTGGAACTCAATCCTGGTGCTTTGGCACATGTTGACTTTACAGCTAGCCTCACAGGGAAGGAGATTTTAAAATTATAGCCAGTTAAGTGGGTAGTTTGCTGAATGTTACTGGTGTGGATAACAGTAGCAAGCCTCCAAGATGCCCTGATGGGAAAGTATAATTGACTTAGTCTATTTTTGTTTCCCAGCCATTTAAACCTGCATCTGGAAATCCTTCTCTAATTTCACAGCTGTGCTGTTGAAACATATGGGGTTGTAGTGGAGTTTAATCAGTATTTAAAAAAAAAAAAAAAAGACAAACTCTGAAGCAAACCAAACTTTCATGAGAAATTTGCCAATGTAAAGCCATAAGAAGGACAATACTGAGAGACACCTGCTTTTCCTGAGAGTGTTGGGAGAAATTATTGTCCCAGTGTGATAAAGCTGACTGGACATTACACAGTATTGTTCAACCACAGCACTACAAACACCTCGGCTAGGACATAATTTAATATAAATATAATTTTAAAACCTTGCTACCCTATTTTACTAACACCCAGTGTGCCTAAAAGCCCAGCAGTTAAAAGTAGCTCTCAGGTGGAGCCTGTTCTCTTATTCTGTCACTGTGATACGGTGTGCTCTGTGTGAATGCATTCAGAAGTCCTTATCTAGGCAGGACTGGGCATTGGTCTGATTTCTCAAGGGCAGGTTAGCACGTTTGGCAGATCTATAGAGAGGTCCTTTATGGTTAACCTCTACTGTGCTGGTGCTGGTGCTGGTGCTGGTGCTGGTGCTGCCCTCTACTGAGGGCAGAGACCACTCGGCTAAAGGGTAGGGTGGTACGACTCTGAGCACTACTACTTTCCCTTATTGATCTATAGTGGACAAAAAGACATTTTTTGATGGCTTCACAGTCTAGTTCAAGAGTATGACACAGTGTACTGACAGGTGGGAGATCCAATATGTCTACAAAGTACAGGTTTTGCATACAAAGGAGTTGTCCCAACAACTAATGCCAAAGAACATGGAGGCAGAGGATATTCAGTTTGTAGATTGTATCACTAAATGTGGTCCCATTGGGAAACACAAAAAAAACCTGAGAGGATCAAAACAAACCTCCTGATTTGAAAAAACTGTTATTTTAAAGGTATACTTTATTACTTTTTGACTCAAGTACCCTACTTGGATCTTAATAATTCTAATGACCTCACAAAGTATCTGAGAGCACAGAATTTGGCAAGATAAATTGAGTATTTATTTCTTAGAAAGCTTAAAGAGACATGATATTCTAAGAAGTGACACAAAATCGAGATTTTAAAGTGTTCTAGGTAAACATTAGATAAACAGATGAAATAGCAGTATTACCCTTGTGATGGTTGCAGTGATGTAGTCAAAAAATGACAAGTGGTATTTCAGTCTGTCTAATATAGCACCCCATTGCCTTATTGTTTGTTTTTTTTTTCCCTTGAAAAAACGGTGACAACATATATTTCTTTTTTTGGTTCCAAGAATACAAGATTATACAGGAAGAGGTGAATAGAGGTCTTGTATTTCCTTTAGGATGAAAGAGAAACACATAGGGAAGTGAAGTGATAAAGAAATTTTGAGACAATTAAGTTAGGAATAGATGTTGCAGTTTGTTTTTATTTCTCTCTCCCCCTCCCTATGATTACAATAAATCATCTTTTTTCTAATGATTAGGGAAGAAGGGGATTACACCAAGGTTAGACAGAAGCATCAGATAAAACTGACTATAACCCTTCTTAAATCCTCTATTCAACTCCAAGGTGGAATTAAAGCTACTATGTAATCTGGTGCTTTAAATGAGTGAAGATATCAGAGCAGGACACTGTCTTTAGATACACTTCATGAAAAAATGAAGAGAGTTTTCTATCTGGTGTTTGAATTCTGGTATGAATTAACTGTATCATCACATAATTGCCTATTTTATGTTGGTTAAAATATGAGAAATAGGAAAGGCAAGTAAGGAGTCAGAGATGTCAAAAGCAGAGGTCATGTCAACAAACCCAGGACTATTCCACATATTGTGCAACTGACAGCATAAAAGACATTTATATTGTTGAAGAGAAGGTTAGTTTGTCTGAACCGCTCATAATTCCCTAAGAGCAATACCAAAGAAACAGTTTACTTAGCTACATTTTTCACTGTTCATCCTGTTTGCCTGCTTTTTTCATACTTGAACTATGAAAATCAAACCAGACATTTTTACAGCAGACTTTTAGCCCTTCTTTGTTCCAAGTGTTCCAGAGTTTAGAAAAAGATCCCAATCCACTGCTCCTTGTAACAAATCCCTTAAGAATTCTAGGCTAAATAAAAGTATTGCTAATCATATTTATGTTATCTTCTAATATAAGCGTAGAGATCAAATAGATAACAAAAAGTAAAAAATACTAGGAACAAACCTCTGTGTTAACATGAATATGACAAATTGTTTTCAATCTTCAGTAACATTAGCTTCTATGATAAATACACAGGCTCATTTAGAGTTTGCACTTTGGAAACCCTGCTGTGTTAGAATCCAAATACATTGTGGTTTTGTTTGAGGGGATTTATTTTCTTTTTTATTTTTTTTTTCTTTATAGTCAGACAAGTCACGTTACTTATCTGTCTTGCAGAGGGAAAACATGAAGTTTCACCGAGGTGTAACTGTGAGGAGACGTTCAGATCTTGGAAAGCCAACAAGGTCTGAAAAAAATGAACTAAACCCAAAAGTATTGGAGCATCTCCACCTAGCCTTAAACACTTGGAAAATCTTAAACAGGGCCAAAATGTGTGTGAATTATCATGAGCCATGCAAATACATCTTTTAAGAGGTATTGCTAAGTTTCCTTTTAATTTACGAACTATTACTTCTCACAAAACCATACGACAAATGTCTTTTTACTTTCTCCTCCCATAAAACCATACAAAGCTTTTTGCCAGGCTAGTAACCATTAGCAAAAATGTTAATGTTAGTTTTGTACTGTAGGAACCTATCTCCTGGGATATAGATACAGTAGCATGATTTAAAGCTTCACCATAGTAAGGGTCTAAGTTTCTGCACACACTGCAATTTTAATAAAATGTGCACATTCTTTCTGCACTCAAATGTTTTTTTGTATTCTACTTTGTTCTGCTAAAAAATGACACATATGAAACTGTACTTAGAATCCTAAATAAGATATGAGCACTTCATTATACAATTCTCATACTTAAAGGAATGATTTCCTTTAAAATGGTTCAAGCTGAAACTTGGCACACAGAGTTCTAATTGGGGAAAGGCTGGGATGCAGAATGGTTTTACAAAGTTTCACATAAATCAGCCTTGTCGTTTTTTAATTATTTTTACAGCAGAGCAAGACACCCGTTTTAGTACCATTTCTCATTCTCTTAGTACTTGCCAAGACTTAAATAGAAATAAGTTATTTTTCTGAGTTGTTTTCACAGTATTTTCTTGTCGGTTTAAATCATTTCACCTTA
>WAAG01030413.1:5617-20059 GCA_013390105.1 Tichodroma muraria
TTTCTCTACAGTTCCAGGAAGCTTTTTATAACATATGTGGTGCTTGATTAATGACCACATAGAACATAGTGAATTATCTTAAGCAGTAGAACCTCAAACAGTTTCTTTTTAAATTATTTGTGAGAGATACCACAGTTCCAAATGACTTACCAAATATATGAACTTTGAATAATTTTTATTTTGTCATCGTGGTAAAAAAAATGTTATTTGTTAAATTGTTAAAATGTTATTTGTAGTATTGCAGCACTTCTTAGCAATCAGTATAGAGTAAAGCTGCATTGTATGAGGCTCTTCAGAGATGCAAAAAAAAAAAAAGAAAATATTATTGTCCAAAAGATTATACGATTTGAACTTAAGACAAGAAATGCCTACTAGAGATGAGGTGAAAATGCACCTGGAATGTGTTGAAACAAAGTGGTAGCACTGGCTGGCAGGATGGGCAGCACATCTAGTGCTCTTAAACCATATAGTTTCCAGAAGACTTTTTAATAGATAACCATGATTAATTTTTCATTTGTTCTCTAGCATTGAAGCTCATGTGTTGCTCAATGCTTGCTTGAAAATTAGCCAGTCCTGGCTTTTCTTTCATACCAGAAGACAGTGTTTTAAATGTATAAGCTCAGACTTCCATTGGGTTCTAGTTAGCAAACAGCCACTTCCATTTAAATTGTGAAAATCAGTGATTTCAAAGGTTTTGATTTGAAGATTTTCCACAAAATTTCAGAGAATGAAAAATCCTTTAGAAATTTCACATAATATATATTTTTATAGGTGATATGGGTTGAATTTCTGAGTCATCTTTTATGAAGCCCTGGGGTCCATCCACAGCAGGGTTATAAATTCCAGGTTCAGGGTTGCTTTGCACTAATCCAAATGGTTTGGAATGCTGGACATTCTGGCTTTTTTTTAGACTCAGTTGCATGGATTTAAGTCAGGTGAGACACCTTTCCCTTTGGCAAAAGTAATAAAACCAGCACAGGTTATGTCTGAATTGTTTCCTGCTTCTTGCATTGCTCCGCCTGAGGGGCATCTGCAGCCCTAGAAGTGATGAAACCAAAATGGAAAGCATTTGTTGACAATGTTTTTGGAAAGGAGTTATTGAACCCCCTATGTCCCTATCCAAATATGTCTTAATTTTTCCCCTTCTGTATAGTTTTTCTAAACCTAAGCTGTGGGAAAGAGCACATATACTCAGTGGACGTGAGGTGCTGATGGTGTTGATTTCAATGCAGAATGATGCATGTTCAAATAACTTTAGTGTCTGCTGGATATAAATTCTTTGCCTGCAAAATTTTATTTGTATTACTCAAGCCAAGTGTCTCAATATATCCTCATAGCTAAGGTTCCCTTAAAACCAGGAAAACTGGTAAATTTAGAGACTATGTAATTAGCTCCTTTGTCATTCCCCCTGCTGATCCTAATAGGATGGGAATAGTGGAGATGAAGAAGAAAGGCTTAGCAGGCCTTCATATTGCTGAAGGTTTATTTTTATCCAGGTTGAGAACTGAGGAGCCATGACTGGCTCTCTTTTCTTCCCACTTGAATCAGCCTTAACAAGATGGAAGAAAACAGGCTCCAGTCGTGGGTTCCTGAGCAGGTCTCCTCGCCCTGACATAAGCCTTTAGCATGGGCTGATTGTGTGAGCTCTTGGGGGATGGCACTTGAACCTGGGCTCCTCTGAACTTGTAACCAAGAGATATGGAGAGAAATGTGACTTCATTTCCAGCCTAGAGTTACATCTGGAGCTCAGAATTACCAATACCCTGTTGTGTGACAAGTTCAGGCCTCATTGTTGCCTGCAGCGCTTCTTTCCATGGGTTCCTGAGTGCTTGGCTGGGGCTTGGGACAGCTACCTGTTTTCCTTACCTGTTTTCCTTTCCCTTTGTGTTTCATGGATGCTTTGATGCTCCTCAGGTCCTGTCTGACGTGTTCAACGTGCCCGTGTTCACCATTGACACGGCCAACTCTGCTTGTCTGGGAAGTGCTTACAGAGCAATCCATGGTAAGGTTGCCAGGAGATGCTTATGAGCATTGAGAGAATTTAATTTCACTTGGTTAATACTTGGGATTAACTTTACTGGGCATGAGGGGGGAGTAAAGCTGTGCGCATCTGACTGGAGGGTCGCACAGGTCAACGAGGGATTTTGCTCCCAATACACTTGGATTAGGCCAAAGAATATAATTTACATTGTAATTCCAAGCCTGGTGGCTGCTTCTCAACCAAGGGATGGGGTGTGGGAAGTGTTGGTATCGTCCAGGGCAGGTCTAGGACCTTCACAAGCTGAGTTGCTACATCCATGGAAGAATACAGCCAACTGAAGGTGCTGGTTCAGCCTGCTGCCCCTGTTTGTGGACTGGGCTGTAAACTGGGTTGATGAAAAGGCCAAACCAAACAAAAGGTTGATCCCAGCAAAGAAGATCAATGAGGACAGGGACAACAAGACCTATAATACAGCTGGCCAATATTAAACCTATATTTATCTTCCAGCTGTTGGAAGATACGCAAGATGTCTTGGGCTCCATGCACTTTCTCTTGTAAAAGCATGACTCTCAGGATACTCTTAGGCTGACCAGTTATCTTGCTTGCTTTACTTCATCACTCACTATAATATAACATTCTAAACCCCAGGATTTATGTGTTAATTAACTTATATCTATTAATGCATATGGATGTGTGTTAGGGGCAGGCCATCAGCTATTAAAGACTTGAATCCCACCCATGCATTTTTATCCATGCATTTTAAAATGGTTTCTTAAATCTCACAACTAAACAATTCAAGGCGTGTCTAAGTCCTTGCTTAGGTCAACTTTATTTAGCCTCAGGTTTTTTGATTTGAATCTTTAGGATTTGGGCCTTAAGACATGGGTAACTTTTCTACAAGTTCATGTGAGACCATGGGATTGCAACAAGCATGAAAAAGATAGCATCAGCCATCAGAAGAAATCAGCCAAGCTTTAATTTTAGAAGCAAATTCTGCTGTCACATTAGAGCATCTAAAGACTACACGATCTCTTGCATTTGAAAACAGCACAGAAAATTACACGACCAAAACCTGAATTGGTGTGTTTAATGCACACAGCATGCTCTCCTCTTTATCTCCAGAAAAGGCACAAGGTTTCTGTCAGGCCAAGTAAGTTTTTGCAGGACAGTGGAAACACTTGGATTATCTGTATATTTGAAGCCCCAATGGGACCATTTTCGTACCTCGTGAATCAGGTGTTTTTCTTTATACACAAACTTTGCCTTTTGCTTCAGAAACCTCCCAGCACCTAATGCTGCAAGCAAATTCCTTGTCCTTGAGTGCATGTGAAGCATGAAGCCATCATTAAAGTTTGTGGGGATATTTTGTGTGTGTGTGTGGGATGTGTATTCCCTCTGCCAGTTTGGCATATGAGATGTGGAGGCTTGGCTGACAGAGCGTTTGAGCGAGGATTTCGGATGCCGTGCTGATGGAGGGACTCCTCGGCTCACGTCCTCTGCCAGCCAAGCCCCAGGGGGTTTGCTGTGTGTGTTCCTAAATGGCATTTTTGATTGATGCTTTCAGCTGCCTCACTCTTGGCCAGGCAAAGGAATTGAGGAAAAGTGGGGACTTGCTAATATAAATGAAATACTGATGGCAAGGGCTCTTTAATAACATTACAATGTGCGTCTGGGGTGTTTCACAGTTAGCCTGGGGTTCTTAGCAGGTGTGCAGGGAGCTCCTGAAATGCTGTGATTTACTCACAAAGCAAAATGCTGTCATAGCAGAACTCCCCTATTATTCTGCTTTCTTATGTATAAATATATTTAATAATTTGTAGCATATTTTCTTGAAAGTGTTTTCATTTTTCTTCATTTTTATGTTTAGTCACATTTCGTCCTTGAATCCCTTGCTTCCACGTATTTCCACTGCTGTTTACAGTATTGTTGTAACCATAAATAATTACTGATATTGTTGAGTAGCATTTCTGCTGTTTACCTGTTCCCCAGGGTATGAATTGAGTGATTGGCAAAATCTCAATCACAGAGTCCCCACTTCCCAGGCTAGCTCATAGGAATGTAAGATCTTCTGCCATTTATCCTTCAATCCTGAATGCTGACTTGACCAGGGAAGATCAATATAATGTATTAATTTGCTAGGGAGTCAAGGCACATCCCTCATGGTGGTTTTTTTTTTGCATTGATCAGGATTGTGATTCTCATTGCAGGACTTGTAGCTGAGAGGAATGTGTCCTTGGCTGATGTTGTGAAATTAGCACCAGAGCCCAGATTGGCTGTTACACCCACCCCAGGAGCTGAGGAGGTGAGCAAGTTTGGGAATACCATTTTACTTTTCGTTTCCTGTCTGCTTCAAAATGTAGTGGTTTGCTAATTCTTATGGCAAAATGGATTAATTTAGGAAACACCTGGTTACAAAGTTCTTATTCCTTGTTGTAAAGACAGATTTGATTTTGAGAGATATTTGGTGTTGTGATGATGCAATAATCTGATCCCAACATCCAGATCTGTGAGAATGAATTTTCTTAACAGGACACGATCAGAGAGCAAAATCTCTTCCTTAAGGGACAGAAGAAGTCATAAAATATGTTGAATTTGGATACAGGTCAGTCAGGTTGTGACTGATAATCTTGAGAAAATAATCTGGACTTGTTTGCAGCAAGCAGCATGGAAAAAAGGGTGGTGACTGTACTTCTGGCTTCTTTGAAAACATCTCCAAAAATCCTTCCTGTCTGTAAACAGTGGTCAGTAATTGTATATAATCACTGGTAGTTCCCACATGGAAACCATGGCAGCTGGGAGGATTCAGTAGGCACAGGTCTTTGGTTCTGTGCCCATCCTGTGATTTTGGGCACGTCTGGAGGTGAGGCCTCTGCTTTATGGCCCATGTAAACAAAGCAGAAGAGATTGTCATTGCTGGTAACTATGTGATTCCAGCCCTTGTAAAACCAAGGAAGGAATAATTGTCTCAGGCTCTCCAGTGCAACCCTGCACGTCTCACTCTCAGCCAAGGGCTTTAGTTTACAACAGCTTTTGAAATATAACATGCAGTAATAAATAAACAATACAATATAGCGAGATTCCTGGAGAGCACATGTTTAAATAACAAAGGTGAATCTCACCAAGATCTTCAGCTGTGCAAAAACTTCTTTTACATCAGCACAGCCTTACATACTCCACCATTCATGAGATTTGGAAGTGGCCTAACTACAGGCAACAAGGTTTTAAAGCTTTTATTTAAACTGGGAAATTAATGATCTGCCAAAACTACTGACTCCCAGCTACATGTGTAGAGGAGCACCAGATATCATCATGAGTAATAACAGAAATGATCATGCTGCATTGTGCCTGCCAGTGTATTATTTAATTATTAACTGAGATGGAGGAGCTCGAATAATAATCGAATAGAAGTCCCCTTCAGAAATATTAAGACATTGAATAATTTAAACTTGATTGATCTGATCTCATTTATTCAACCTTCCCCCCTCATTTTAAAAGATAAAATAATTAACAGCAGTGGCCTGTGCCACGTGTGCTGCAGCTGAAGTTCTCTGCAGGGAACACACCACAGGAGCAGCTCCCTGGTGTCTGATTCAACCTCACGTCACTGCCCTGTTCCCCCCCAAAATGCTGTGTGCTGAAAAGCTGCCAGCCTGGCTGAGGTGGAGGTGGGGAGTGCTCAGAGACCTGCTTTTGACCCCCTGGTGCTGCTTCAGCTATAAAACTCAAGGGCAGAGAATACAGCTGTCACTCACAGGGGCCTTGCATGCACCTTGTACCCCTGCAGGGGCCAAGCAAACCTGACTGGAGACATCACTGGGGAATTCAGCTCCCTCTTTCTATTTTGCTCTCTGCATAAAATGGCCTGGAAGCTAAAAGAGTTAATTATCTCCCTCTCAATACTGTCCTTTTTCACTTGGTTAGACCTGGCTCTCCTTGCACATCTTTTTTATTGGTTTTAAATGATGTACAGTAGTGAACTGTTGCCCCAGTAGATAGGAATGAATGACAGGGAAGCAGTGGCCAAACAGTATGGGATGGAATAACCATTCCCGCTCTTTAGCTTAGCTTTCCAGCTTCATTCCATTAAAATCAGCTTCTTGCAATTACATATTCCTCACCATTTCTTTTTTCTTCCTGCCTTATAATTTTGCAGTCGATGGTGGATTCCCTGGCTAGTTTCATGGCTGTGAAACTGCAGAAAGCCAGAGGGCCTGTCAGTAATACAGTATGTTAGCATGAACAGTGCAGTAAAAATTCATAATGCAATGAGTCAGTTTGATTCTGTTTTATACAGAGCTGCGTCTCCCTGTCCATCCAATTTCATTCTGTTGAGGTTAGAGCCTTTCACTTAAATGATAGTTCTTTTTATAAACTTCAAAGTCATCCCGAGGTTAAGTCCTGTCTTGCTGAGGAGCTCTTCTGAAAGAGTCTGGCTCACCAATGTGAAATTCCCCCAACCGCTTCTTTACATTTTTTGGACGGCTACAGCTAGATCCTGGCAGGGTGGAGAAAAAACAGGTCATAACACAGCAATCTGCTCTGGTTTCATCCTTTCTTCCTGGTATAGGTTGGAGACAACGTGTTAGATCATTGGAGAGAGGAAAGCCTCCTACAGACGGAGGTCAAATGGGACAGTTTGATGTAGCTTCTCCTTCATTGCCAAGGCCTATGCCCGCAGCAGGGGCTTCCAGGAACCAAAAATGCAAAAAGCGTTCCTTTGATTTCTGAGGGATCATTTGCGATAATGAATGTGATTTTAAAAAAGCAAGGGCAGGGCGCACAAAGCAGCTCTTCTGGTTCAATTAAACTGATGGGCAGGTAAAACAGAATAAAGTCACAAGATGGGGACCATAGAGCTTGTGGTGGGCGGTGAATCAGTAGTTAGTGGAAACCGAAGTCTCAAAAGTTCCAACTTGCCTGGCAACAATGTGACTTTATCCTGCAGCAGACCATCCTGCCTGGAACAGACCATTTCAAAGAGGATGAATCCCTCTCTGTGGGTATGACCCCAAGTCTCTTCGCTGAACCTGATTTGCCAGTACTTTTGTACAATATGGGTATTAATCTGAGCTTGTTTCTAGTTCTGTCAATACCCAAACGGGTCATGAGTTGTTCTGGTGGAAACCACTGTGGTGGTTGTCCTTGGTCATTCACTCAACCAGGCTAGCTCAAGTCAGTCATCTGTGGGTTAATCTGATGAATCCTTCTTCCTTTTTTTTTTTTTTNGTTAAAGAGTCATCTCACCTCTTAAGGGGCCTCCTCTCTTCCCCGAGGAAAAAGATTAATCAGAACCACTAAGCATGACAAAAATAACCAGGAGATTCTGGAGCAATAAATATATGTTAACGGGCAGAAATAATCTGTTATTACAGCATTAGAATTCAGATCTATTTTAGTAATCTATTAAAACCGGGATGGCTGGCTAACTGGTTAATTAAGCAAAAATAAAACATGAGAGAGAACAGGATTGTCTGGGAGTTGGTCACTTGTGTTTATACAGGCCGTGTGCCTGCGACAGAGTGCCAGATTGGTTGTGATATTGTCCTGTGGGGTTTTGTAGGGAGAAGGCATAGAGCGATTCTCTGCCTCTGGATGTGTGATTTTTGATTGCATTATTGACTCTGCTGAGATGTATTAATCTTGCAAAAATTCAGGAAGGGAAAATGTAAACCTAACAGGTTTTCTTGACTTTGGTGAATTGCCCTGTAAGTGGGTGGATTTATAGAAGTGACCCTATTACCCAGGAAGGTTATAATGACCTATTTATTGATTTAAAATAATTATATTTTGTTGCGTTACCTTTTGGAGGGGGGAGGTTGTTTTCTAGAATTGGTTTAGGTTGGTAATTTAGTGCAAAGTAGGTAATAATAATACAACCACAAAAATATAATAGGTATTGATAGAAGTTTGATTAAGGTGATTTGTGTTGCCAATAATTTTTTTAACTTGCTAAACTGATAAAGATAGGCTTGCAGAATGGATATCTGAAGTAAAGAGTGTAATTGTTTCAGGTGTGGTTCCTTGGAGAAGTCCTGAGAGTACTTCAGAACACTCTTTTATTGTTTCTGCTTTATGAGTATTCTTTCTCTGTTAAGAAAGGTGAACAACTGCTATGATTTGAAAAATAAAACAATTCGATTTCTTAAGCAAATCTCTATGAGTAACTTGACTTTGATTTACAATAAAAGGAACCTATGAAAAGTAGCAAGTGTTTGTGAGAGACTGATTAATTTTAATCTATTCAGGGTAGATTAAATGTACTCGGGTAGATTAAAATTAGATAATCATCAGCATCATCTTTGTAATTTGTAAGTTTTGAATTGCTCCAGTGATTGGCTAACGGAGCATTGCAGGAGATAGGAGGATCCATGTGGATTGTCACTTGTAGTAATAATTTGTAGCTGCTTTTGCTCTTAGAAGGTGACAGGGACAATATAAACAGTAAAAGCCCTGTTGAGTACATGGGCTAGTAGTGTGGTGAGATGTAGTAACAGGATGATACATTTGATTTGTTCTAGAGAACAAGGTGGCATTGTACGAATGCATTTTTCAGAGAGGGCAGGTTAAGTTATTCCCTGTTATGATGTATTATTTGTCATTAGCATTTTCTTTAGTTGTGGGACTGTCAGAATGTGACCAAATTGTCCCAGGAGAGAAGTTTAGGGTTTGTAAATGAAGCAGTCAGTGTACTGTCAATGTTGTGGAGTAGAGTATAAAGATAAGCAGGAGAAAGGGCCATAACTAAGCAAGGACAATTAAATTATGGACAATAATAAGGTTTGTGTTGTGATACATGTAATTATTTTTGTTAAATATCATGGTTTGATAGATTAGGTTTGAGGCTATGGCAGAGAGGGAATTTATGTCTTTGGGTTTTTATGCTTTATTGAGAGTCCTTTATTCCCTTTGGACCTCAATTATAAAAGTACATCTATATAATTGCCTCGGGAAAGAGATTCCCAGAATCGCACAGGAGGAGTTGCCCAGGGTTCTGTGGAGGCACTTCAGTCATGACAGATGTGGAGAATCACCTTCCACAGACACACCTGAGAGCACACTCAGGCCATGCTCTGAGTTAGTGCTGTTTGGATTTTCTTCTCTGTGTTTCATGGGAGGTGCACTGCTCCGGCCCCCAAACCTCAGCTGGCATGAAAAATACTGCTTGTGAAAAGCCTGTAGTACTGCTGCACTTATCAGCCATGATGTACTGCTGGTATTACAGCCAAATTCCCTGAGGAGGAGGAATTTAAGGCTTTGCTTATCCCTCTGAGCTGCACAGCTTTTTACCCCAAAGAACGGGAATAGAGTACAGGAAATATTCTTAATTATTTGTTTGCAATTTTTTTTTCATATGGTCCATAATGCAGGATTCATTTACACTAATGGCTGAGAAGCTTATTGCAAATGCCTGAATTTTCTCAATTAGCAAGCTAAGTGCTTAAGTCCAATAAACAGGAAAAGAAACTGTGTCAGTAAATGTGGTTGTTCATTTATTTCAACACATTTTAATTTAGAGTGATGTATTAACAATAATACTTCTCAGCCTTCTGGTAAATGCATTGTGTGTATTTTCTAAAAAATACTGATGGGCAAGTAATATGGAGCCTCCTTTCTCAGTGCCTGAGCTCACTTACCAATGCAGTTTTGCTGTGCTGGATCTTTGCTGAGAACCACTTAGGGTTTATCAAATTTACAGAACAGCGAAGTAAGAAATAGCCAGTCTTCATTACAAATGCTTCAGCGAATAGAGGAGCTGGTTTTGTTTGAAATACTGATACTCCCTGTATAGCCATAGTTGCCTGCTCAGTGTTTTGTTCACTCCAATGTGAATATTTACCAGAAATGGGAGCAATAATATTCTTTGGGAACATGAAAAGAATATATATATGTACTTCTCTGAGCCCTCCAGGTGCTCATGTAGTTAGTTAAAAATACCATGCTGAGTAATGTGACATTTCATAATGGTGGTGCATTTTATTTTCTAACCCCATAAATCTGCATAAACCTCCAGGATCTCAGTATCACTGTCCTGTGGAGAAGAGGAGCTGGGGCACACACATGTTAAATGCCTGGCCTGGGGTTACTGAATGAGTCTACTGCAGAGGCAGGAGTGAGTAGGATTCTCTGCTTTAATCACTGGAAGACACTGTAAGACTCAGTCACTGTGGCATGGCTTTAAAAACCATTTTATGATGTCTTGGCTAACGAACAGTGTCTCTTTCCACTTGCTATGGATGCTCCTCTTCTACCCCTTCATATACTTAATCTGTTACAGAAATGTAGAAAAGAAACTTTAATTCCTATAACATCTGGTTTGTAAAAAGGGAGGAGTTGGTCAAAACTAGATCCATCTGCAGAATGTGTCCATTAAGTCACTTTCACCTGCTGCAGTGGAAGGTGGAAATGGGAAAGAAGAGATAAATCCAGTTTTCACGGGTCAGGCTTAAACTATCATTCAGGAGAAGGGAAACATAAAAACTAGGTATTTTGCAATCAGTTGAAAGACAAAACAAAAACATACTGTTTTTTATTTCCTGGATGAGAAAGCTTTGTGATTTCTTTTTTTTTAAACTGGGAAAGTGTGGCTGTTACAGACACTGAGGCTACTGCAGGATTGCACAGAGACCTGCACAAGAACAAGCCAGTCTCCTACTACATCCCCATAGTTTACACCTGAAACACTTTCCTCCTGAATTTTTAATATGTGTACACACACTGTTGTTGGCTGTCTTGAAAAGGATAAAGTGCATTGAAATGCTGGATCTCACTTGCTGATGAGAGCAGTAATTCAGTTTGCTGGGTATGATTCATTATGTCTCTATAACCTCTCTGAACCTGGAGTCAGGAGCAAGGCTGCCCTGATTATGAGTCAGTGCAGAGGGTTTGTAGACCAGACTGGCAGCCTCTAGGATCCACTGTGGCAGGGATATGACCTTATGGCATCCTCCTAAGGACTGCTCGAGCCTGTACCAGACCCTGCACTGGCTCCTGGCAGTCCCTTCTTTGTGCTCAAGCCGGCAAATGTGCAAAGCTGTCCTGGTATGGCTTGTCACAGTACTGATTTTATCAGAGGGACAGTCAACACCAGAGGGAGGAGATAAGGAGGAAGGTCCATCTCCAAGATCTACATGAAGTACAGTTTTTGGCTGGAACCAGAGTGGAGATTTATTCAGGGTTTCTCATGTCATGGATCTCATCCATACTCAAAACCTCAGGACATGTCTGAGTCTGGGGTTTTGAAAACATTTGAGTCTTGATTCTTCTTTTTACGGTTGTAACAATACTATACCTAAAAACTGGAAAATTCTAGCTAGGTAAATACAAAAAAGCTGCTCAGATACTTGATGTAGTTGTGGATAGAATCTGGGTCTCCATTTGTCCCACTGGGCCTGGGGAGAGGAATGTGGCCATGGAGCAGACTGTGGATGGGAAGGGTTGTGGCTGTGAAAGATGTGAATTGGAGAAGCAGCTCAAACAGGTGCAGGAGTCTGAGAGGGAGTGTGAAGTGCATTTTATAAGGCCCTGGTCAGCACATTGGCCAAGGAGGACCCATCTGACTGTGCTGGTGGGTGGCAGTGGGGTGATTAGCGAGGCAGAGGAGGAGGGGACAGAGGCAGTGATCCATCCTGGGGCAGTGGAGGGAGGCAAGGACAGGAGTTCTGCCTGGGTGATTAGCACAGCTATTACTGAGGGGGCATGTCACACTGGGAGAGGTGACTTTAGCTGAGCTGCTTCTGCTGGAAGTAATGACTTCTGCTTATAGCAAGAACGCAGTCACAATAAGAACAACCTGTGCGTGTCGTAAAATTAAGCTGTAAAGGTGATGGTAAAAAAGGACTGTGACATTTAAAGAGGAAAAACTCTGCAGCACTTTCATGAGCAAATTGGGGAAAACCAGCCCAAACCTTCAGGTATCTGTGAAGATGATGCATTTTTCATGTCTGAAGATGATTTTTAACTGCAGTGTAATTTAAAAATCTAATTTTTCAATGAAACATATTTATTTCTTTTTTCTTTTTAGCTCTATCGTCCACTTCTGAAAAGATATGCTGAGCTTGAACAGAAGGTTATCTACAACTCAGCCTCTTCTTGTCTTGCGAAATAGCAGCAAACAAAATTTATATGTTGGCTGAGTGGAATCCTGAGGAGAAGATCAGAAGAGATTTGCTCGGAATTTACTGGAGCTGATTAAATCATTTTGTTCCTCTTTGTAGACAAATAATTTTTAAATGTCTGTGTTCGAGTGTGTTGGTGGGGAAAAAATTGCATTGTGATTGAAAACCTGATTAAAAAAGCATCATATTGCTCTGTGTGTTTGTGGCCTCAATTTTTCTTAGGTACTTTTCAGACTGTGCTTGCTGTTTCAGAAGAGCTGGGTGACAAAGTCAAGTTCCTTGTGTTGTGAGTCACTCTACCCATCTCTGTCAGCTTTGATTCCATGTGTTTGGCATGCCAGCCTCTGCATGCCTGTCTAGCAAAGTATCTTTATTCCCCAATTTCTCTTGCTTAAATGTTTTCAGACTTTCTATTCATCTGTAACTTGGAGGTGTTTATATCTTTGCCTACACAGAAAGCATAAGCACACTGACTTAGTCCCATCTTTCTTTAATATGTGGAGGAGGCTGATTAAAGTCTTTAAAGACTCCCTGGGATCCTCTGAGAAGGGAAATTCTTGTCACATGACACTGTGGAAAGCCTGTTGTGTGATAAAAACATGATGTGGCAGAGGTTTATAGATTGTTGAAAGCACAGAGATCTTATGTGATACAGACACCACTGCGCAGTGTTTTACTTGACATCAGTTTTGTAAAAAAGAAACCAAACACGGGAAGTTTCATCCATCTCCTTCTGGCTTCAAAAAGCAGAGTGCTCATCTGCACACCAGCTTGGGGTTACTGTCTTTCTTCCTCCTCCTTGTCATGGCTGTGAAATTCTGTGTTGTGCTCTGCTTCCAACAGGGCAGGAAGGTACATTTTTTGCTTACACCCCCAATATCCCATTTCTTTCTCGGAGATCTTGAATAGAACAGCTTGATTGTCTTGCTCTGTTGTTACTGTTCCACTTCAAAGGTTTTAGTCCAGATTAAGTAGCCTCTAGTTGAGAAAATTGTAGAAAATGTGAGCCAGAGATCTTTCTGCAAAGATGTGTGGAAGCTGCAGAATTTGAATGAACATCCCTGTGCAAGTGGGAACGCTTTACTGCATTCTGTGGAGCTGGTATCTTTCCCTTAGGATAAAATTTCTCCTGGGAATAAAGCAGGTTGTTTAATGAAAGTGACTGAAGCCTTTCTTCCCTTCCTGTAGAAGCTGCAATGTGTCTTGGGAATAAGCCAGGGAATTGTTGAGAGTAGAGGATCTTTTTATTGACTGAGAGCTGGATTTTGCCCCTGCTGGAGCTGGGTGACTCGAATTCATATTCTTCACATTTCGGGGGCATAGGAGCACTCTCCCTATCCCTGCCACATCTCTGTCGAGGGTGGGAACCCCTTGCCATGACTCACCTCTGGAGTGGCCAGGGAATACTCACATTCTTCCTTTGGTCTCTCTTTTATATTTAAGTGCTTCACTTTTGAGTACGAACAGTACCTTTTTTTGTTCACAACTGAATAATTACAGCTTCTCCTGATATTAGCATGATTGCTCAGGAAGGTCAAGAATTACATTTCCGAGTAGCTAAAGCAGGCTTCTTTTAAGCAATTGCTTTAAAAGGTGGCATTAGAAATACACATCTATCTCTTTTATGTGCTTATTATTCTGGGTCCAAAGGTACAGTGCTAAAACATCTAATACTTCTTGCAGGCCTCCACTGTCAGCAGTTGGTTTGTCATTGAACAAGGCTGTAGAGAAATGCAGAAGGATAAATTAATACAAGTTAAACAATGCCTGTTAGTTTAAGCAGCATTACCATCATCATTAGCCAGAAGCTCCGCCAGGTTATTGGTTTGATGTCAAAGTTAACCACACAGGGAAAGGGTTTGGAGAGGTCACAGTCACAGAATGGATCAGNATAAACAGTTTTCTTTGCAGCCTGAAGTCTTTAAAGTCTTTTGTGATGCAGCTGGAAACAAACAGGGAAAGATGTTTGCTTTTTCTTAAGGGATCAGTCTGAGAGAGTTGGAGCTCTGACTGAATAAGTAATGTACTGAAAAAAAAATCTATGCTGCGTCGGTGCTTTAATAAGTAATTGAGCTGAATACNCTCCAAGAGGGTTATCCCAGAGCACATGGCACAGGATTGTGTCCAGATGGTTCTGGAATATCTCCAGTGAGGGAGACTGCACACTCTCTCTGAGTGATCTGTTCCAGGGCTTGGTCACTGCCCAGTAAGGAGGTTCTTTCTCATGTTCAGGTAGAACTTTCTGGGCATCATTCCTCTTGTCCCATTGCTGGGAGCCACTGAGGAGAGCCTGGTCTAAGTTGAGGCTGAACAACCCCAGCTCCCTCACCCTTTCCTTGTAAGAGA
>WAAG01030413.1:30983-44089 GCA_013390105.1 Tichodroma muraria
CTCCCTTCCCGTCTTTTTTTCTTAACTTTCCATTCCATTCACTGGTTCCAGTTCTTCAGTTTTACAACAGCTCAGGCTGCTTCTCTCATCATCACTGATTTCTCTCTCTGCTCTCTGCTCTCACCAACACAGCCCCTTGTCCCCCTCCTGAGGTCCTGTGGCCAAGCCCTTGCCAGATGCAATTTCCACGAGGGAGATGGGTTGATTGACCTTGAGCAATGGCCTGCCCTCCAGCTTTCCTTTAATGGCTCTTATTCAGAACTTTTGGGGAGGACTGGGGGAAGATGAAAGATGTCCCTTTTGCTTTGGGTATCATTGTATTAGTTCTACTGCAGTAGCACTGAACAGCTGTGGGTGTGGATCACTGTGACATTGCACTAATGTAGATCAAGTATCAGGTTTGGACCCCAGTTTCTGCTTATTTTGTGACCTCTCTAAGTGCATAACTAGAAAATACAATCCAGTTTTACACACTGAGTTGTCTGTTTGCTGCTCTTCCTTAGGTTCTTGCTGTGTCAGGCAGGATCCAGAGCAACCAAAACCCATTTTGAAAGTGGTGTCCTCTGAAGCACTGCTTCTGTCAAGTTTCTGTGTCAAGATTGTATCTTTCTGTGGTTTTCCAGACAGGTTCAAGCATCACACATGTCAAGGGAGCTGTGGTTTGCAAGTGGAAAGGTTGGTGTAAGGGAGTTGCTTTAATGCTTGTTGTCCTACCCTGCCTCCCAAAAAAATTGCTGCTTCTGATGGGGGCTGGTGATCTGGTCATAACTTTGAAGCCTTGAATGCAGCTCAAGTCACCTCTGATACCTTTATCTCACTGAATTCAGTTTACTCATTTCTGGTGAGTCTCTGGTTTGAAAATTATAGTTGGTTTTAAGAAGAAATCTTACATCTCTAAGAGGCAGAGGGGGAAATTTTTTGAATATGTTGATCAGTTGACATCAGTCTGTCCCATGGATGGGCTCTGTGAACATGTGTCCACATCACAAAATGGCCATGCAATTTAGCATGACAGGCAAGAGGCATTTTAAAAGTTATTAAGGGGAAACACTGGCTGATCTGCCTGTGAGAGCTTGCACAGATCTTGGCTCAGCCTGTGTTTTTGTGTTTCTGCCTCCCTTACACTAACTAGCAATAAAAATTTAAGCCATGTAGCAAAATTCCTTTTGTTTCAGGGGCCAGGCAAACGTTCCAGGTTTTGTGTTTATTTATAGGAGATGAACTTGCTTGTGAGATGGGTTTTGTAAAATTGGATCCAGCTTTACCCAGAGCTGAGCCAGACCCATGGCTTGCATTACTGGCAGCTGGTTTTCATGGGAAATATCCTCCTGGTTCAGAGGAGCACAGGACATGGAGGAGGGTGGTGAGGATGCAAGAGGTGATGCAGGAGACACATGGCCCTCTCATGGTTTTCCCCCACCCAAGTAGAGTCCTTTGGTGTTGGACTAACGAAGAGCATGAGCTTGTAGAGAGGTGAGGGTTGGTCTCTTTGAGGGGACCAGAGGAAATGTCCTGAATTTGTGCCAGGGGAGGTTTAGATTGGATATTGGTAAAAATTTATTCACTCAAAGGGCTGTCAAGGATTGGAAAAGGCTGCCCAGGGCAGTGGTGGAGTCACCACCCTGGAAGGGATTTAAAAGATGTGTAGATGTGGCACAGATGGACATGGTTCAGTGGTGAAACTGGCAGTGCTGGGTTGAGGTGTAGGCTTGATGATCTTAGAGGTATTTTCCAACCTTAATGATTCTATGAGGGATGGGGATACTGGACTGTTTTGAGGTGACAAGCCGGCCCTCAACCAAACACAGAACTCTATGCAGATCATAGAAACCTCCAACACATGGAAATGCCAGTAGTGATGTGTCAGGCAGGGGTGACCTTCACTGGCACAAAGGTTGGATAGATGCCAGGTTTTCAAGGTCAGCAGGGACACTCACATTAATGTAGTTGGTACCACTCATATGGCCTTTTGGGACTTGGCTCTGACCTGTCTCTGATGGCTGCAGTTGCTCCTGGGACCTACATTCCCCCCACAGCATCACAGGTGCTGAAGGTCAAGCCACCAACCACTGTCTCATTGCCATGTGGCCTGACCCCAAAACCCTTTTTCTTTCAAAGCCCTGGGAGAGAAGGGTGTTCTCCTCAGTAGTGTTTGTGGAGGTGGTCCCAGTGCCCAGGAGGGGACGGTGCTCTCTGGGTCAGGGTATTTTATTTCCTCTTGCCTGTGCTCTGTGTTGGTTCCTTGGTTGGGAATCGTCATTCTGAGAAATATAAGGGTGGCTGCTTACCATTCATGGAGCAGTGCTGCTCCGATGACACAGCATACATTACCCAAAAGTTCACTGGAGGACGGTGAAGGTGATTAGGAACGGAAGAAAGCTGTTTTTCTTCCAGTGACTCGAGAGCCAAATCGTAAAAAGTGAAATGTGCTTGGGTGGCTGTAGCTGTGCCTACACTGCTGGGTATGGGCTGCGCTGGGACACCCTGGCCTGTCCTTGGTGGTTTTGTTTTTTAATTTAGAATCTCCTAATACAAATGTCCCACCCCAGATGTCACACAGTCAGCTGAATCTGCTCTTTCCCAGCTTAATGCTGTCCAACAGCAACATATCTAATTTCCCGGCATGTGCCCTGGGACACGTCTGTTTTTATGCCCAACCCTGCACACGTGGCACTGCGAGTGATGGTGGCCCTGACGCCCTGGCATTGGCACTTCTTTACCCTCAGCCACACCAGGTCTCCAAAGCTTTGAAAATCTCCTTTAAAGCCTCTCTGGGCTGTGCATCTCCTGATTGGGCTCACACACACTGGATGCCTTGGGACAGGACAGGCTCATCACGAGGAGATGCTGCTCGCACTAATGAGTTTCGTGTCTTGCTGCAGTGGATGGTAATTAAAGGGGGTTGATGAGACGGAGCCTGCGGGCACGGGTGGTCGGTGTGGGGGCGAGGAGAGAGGCTGCTGAGGAACAGCGCTGGGTGAGGAGGGACGAGCTTTTCTCAGAGCGTCACACTAGAGGGTGCCAGATGGCTTTCCTCCACCCTGCTGTCTTCCCTCGCTCACATTTGGACACGTTTGGCTTTGTGCACCTTGAAGGCTCCTTCCACCCCCTAAATGCTCACTGTGTGCACACAGCATTGCTGCTAACTGGGTGCAGAGCACTGGCCACCCCGAAAACCATGCCATGGACATGTGGTGTCCTCCTCTGCACAGCCTGGCCTGGTGCCAAAGCCAGAGCTGCATCTTGAAATTCAGCAGTAGCCAAAGAGCAAATTGGTCTGATTGTGGGGTGTGCATTGACCTGATAGCAGGAAGCATCCCTGGTCTTCAATAGGGAGCCCAGAGGTGCCCTGGTCTTGGATAGGGAGTCGCAACAGGAGAGTTGGGGGTTATCCCCATTCATGCCATGGCAGGTTCATGTTCTTCCCTGTGGATCCCCTCCAGTCAGTACACCATAGCTTTGATGGGATGCTGCTCTCATTGTGGCCATTTTCCCTGTCCCTCAGACCATAAACATGCACCTCTTGTTGTTCTTGTGCCCTGGAGATGTCCCTCCAGAGGGCAGGAGGTTGAGCTCATTCCTCTGGATTTCCTTCTTTCCGCTTTCAGACGCATTTCAGGTTGAGGCCTGCCTGAATTCTGCTCCTGTCCTCTTTCACATTTGCATCCCTTTAGGACTTGATCCCAACAGGCATTTTACAAGCAAGTTCTCCACCCTCCATCAAAGGCATCAATCAGGATGCTGGCCAGACCCAGATCTGGGGCAAACCTCTGCAGGTTTGGGAGCGAGCCAACACGAACCACTTTGCATCTTGTCTCTCAACCACTTGTGCCTTTACCTCCATAGCTTTTCTGCAACGTGGGACCATCATCTTTCTGGGCCCAAAGCATCCACAGGATCAATTAGCCAAGATCCATGGATCTGCCTACGGACTCTGTCAAGCAGTCCCAGTCCTGCAAGGACAATCTCACCCTGGTGGGGATCTAGGCCAAGCTTTCTGAAGTGACTATAACTCATGAGGTCAGCGGCTTTTCCTTCCAAACTGGTTGATGGGTGTGTTCAGTGTACACAGCTCTCATCCACATTAAAACCTAGGAAGTACTTCTCCTTCCCAGAAAGATGGGGTTGGAATTGCTGATCCCTGTAGGTCTGAGATTGTCTCCTAATTTGAGACATGTAGAGTCTATAAAAGAAGGGGAAGCATATGAGGCAGATGGTAGGAAATAATTATTAACTTCAAATCCCTTGTACTACAATCTCACCCATAAACAAACACACTCTTCCTCACATTCCAAGCAGAATTTTTACTCCCCAAATGTCTGTAAGGACTCTCACTCCATAAAATCTCTACTAATAGAGGTTAGATTTTGTAGGGGTGGGTGGCAAACTATTGGATAGGTAAAGCTGCATAAAGTAGACACAATCTGATTCCTGCATACCCACAGGATAAATGTTTCTTAAGTGGGGAATACCTCCAACTCCATTCCTGGCCATTGAGCACAGTTGAATGGATGGCTCTCACTCTTCTTCCTGTTGCTGTCACCATTGCAGCCAGACCTGTGTGTTACCTCTTTCTCACCCCACGTGGGTAAATTAGAGCAGAAACACTGTGAAGAGTAATCAAAGCTGCCAATTAGAATTATGTTTGGTTATACATAATAAGCCTAATTAGAACCCAGTGTAGATCTGCTGGAACTCAGTGATTTTGCACTGTGGATGGATTTGGCCCATTTGCATGTGTCTGTAAATGGCTAATGTGTGACAACCCAGTGACATCACAGAACAATGCAAGAAGGGGAGATGTGTCTTTCATCCCATCCTCTCTGCTTGTTCCTTCATCCAGCATTTTGCATTCATATTTGTCCACTTTTATTTTATTTTAGAGTATAGATAGTATCAGGAATGACTGGCTTATCTAAACATCTCATTTGATTTTTCTAGAGGTTTTAGTAATGCTGTTTTATCATCCTCTGAGCTTCAGAGGGGTGAGAAAGGACTTTCCCCCAGCTGCTCAAAACCCTCCTGCCACATATTCATTGCTCCTTACAGCAAGCCAAGCTCAGAGGAGTTTTTGAAGCAGCTGTGGGTCCTACTCCTCACTGCTGTGTCAGCTCATCCTCTCTGGAGGTGAATCTTTCAGACCAGTGCTCAGCATTAACAACACTTTTCTTCCCAGGCTGTCCTGAAGGTGTTTGATGAGTGACTTGTGGCTTGGTGAGCAGCAAGAGGATGCAGCATGTCCTGTGCTCTCTCCAGCGAGTTCAGCTTGTGTCCTGACCTATGTCCTTTGTCCCTGCATGGATCAGAGTGTCAGCATCCCATTGGAGCAAGGGCAAGGAACCTGCCAAGAGACTTGGGAACACTGGCTGATGGAGGGCCCATAGGAATTTTCCTCCATTTTCCAAAATGTTTCCTGGGACTGGCTGCTGAGTACCACAACTTCACTCTCTGATTCAGCATAATTTCTTTAATTTTTCTTATGATTGCATCAGAATAAAATTCAAGGTATTCTCCTTCTCCTTCCTAAACTGAGATCTCACTGTTTGAAAAAACCAATGTCACTTCTCTCATGCACCCCTACCTAGTGGGGTCTTCTAATCCTACCAAATTTTGCAAGCTTTAAATGTTCATGCTTAAAATGCAAAGGAGGGCAAAATGGAAGCGTTCCCTTATTTCAGCACCCTTGCAGCCTGGCCTCCCCACTGTCAGTGAGCAGGGATGTCTCTTACATTGTGGTGGTACAGGAAGCAGATGTCCAGGACCCTGCAGTCTACAAAGTGTATGGCCAAGGCTTTGAAATAAGTTATTCTTATTGTGATTCTTGTTTATAACACCAGATTCATTGTTTGTAATTTTGTTCAGTGGCATCCAATCAATAGCAGACAATAAAATATTATTTCAAGTGGTGTAGACATTCCACGAGAATGTGATTGATTACTTTAATTTCTGCCTTCTTCAGTGTTTTTACTAAGCCCTGTCTTCATTTCTTTCATTCTGCCTAGTTCTCTTCAGCATCAGTTGTTAAATAAAGTGACATATTTATTATATCAGCTTTATTTGACAGATTGCAGGGTGACATATTTCAGATTATTTTTTTTCATTTATATATGTATGTATATGTGTGTGAAATTATACATATATATATACACACACTGTATAAAATCAGTGTGCGCCTGAATATACTGAAGGCCGGAATTTCCAAGCACAACTGGAGATTTTAGGTGGTGGTTTTAGCTGCCTAAATTGACACCCTTTGACAAGTCTAAAATCAATTGCCAGCAAGTATATGATCATGCAATTTAAGTGACATGTTATATGAAGTTCTCAGTGGTCAGGTGAGGTTTATTTTCTCTTCAGATGGCTTCACAAACAGACCACACAGCACTCCTGGTTTTCCATGTCTGACAGGACAGCTTAACAGTCCACCACTAAGAATTTTTATATTAAATCAAGCCCTGTAAGGTGGCTTTAACATGTGTTTTACAGAGATATTTCAGAAATGTCTGGAAAAGCTCCTTTTTGTCAAAAATCCAGGGAATTTTTTTAGCTATTTCTGGTAATCATCAAACCCTCTTGGAGCACCTTTGTTCCCGTAAGTCTGGTGTGTGCAGGGCATGGAGATTAAAATCAAGCTCTTTGGGTGGTGTACATTGACTTAATCCACTTGTTCCGTGTAAGGATACGGGCCATGAGATTTAGTGCACCTCCTAAATTACAGCCTAAATAAGTTCTTTCTCCCGTAAATATTGCATGATTTTAAGTCAGGTGCTCCAGAACCTTAATAGCCTGTCCCAGAAATCCAGTGTTGTGGGGAGCATGACAGCTGCTTCCAGCTTTAGCTGGTCTTGATATTGAGCTGTAAATCCTAGCCTTGGTGGAGGACTGAGCATTGCTTCAGAATGTGCCCAGTGTGCTTTGGGTAAGGAATTTCATAGCTGGAGAACATCTGGGTGCTGTTAAACATCCATTCTTGATCCTCAGACGACTCCTTTTTTTGTGCTGATCTGAGTTTCACATTTAAAATGGCATTTGTCTGAACTTGTTTAGCAATTTAGGATGTTCTCATAGCAGGGAAGCATTAAAGACTACACAGGCTCTGAACCACATATTGAAAATGGAGCACATTCATGTGTCTCTTCTAATCCTTTCAAAATGTTGTTGGAGTAGGGTTTAAGCCCAGCCAGCCCCCTTTTCATGAACATAGCTTGTTGTCTCTGAGCTTAAAAAAACCCCACAACCACCAAACAACCAACAAATAAATCCTATTACTCCAGAATATGATTAGTGTTCTGGTTTGAGTTATAAATCCCCTTCATTTAAAATGCACTGTTGCTACAAGTTAGGATTTGAAAGTACAATCATGCAAATGCCATTTGCAATGTTTTCACTCTAGTAACCTTGGCAATACTGCAAACAGCTCTCCTGTTTGATACACAGGTTGGGAATCTCAATTGTAAAGCAGAGAGGGGGATGCTGCCAATTTGTGCTGCTCCTGGGAGGGGAAGAGGTCATCTCTGGGGTAAAATTTGGTTGCTGCAGGAGCTATCCCTTTTTAGTCTACCCCATTCTAGATACTGGTGCTTTGTTTTATATTGTTTTATGCTGGTTATATCTAGCTTGAGAATATTTAAACCCCTTGTATAAATCAAAATCACGGAGCATAAATATTTATCAGCTGAAATACAAGAAATACACTGCACAGGAGACAAGCTTGGGAACAGAACAAGCCAAGTATTGCTCATAAAGGCAAAACCAGTGGGTTACATTTTCATACCATCCAGAATTAGTGTAAAGCAGCCACAGACCCAAGCACCTTAATTCCCTCTTGATTTGATATCAAACATCCCAGACCAGCATGGATGTTCATGCTGTGGCCACCTGCTCCTCAGGGCTGGTGGAGAGGAGCCGTGGGGCTTCCCTTGGGCACATCTCCCTTCTGAAAGCCCCACCTCTGCTGGCTCACAGCCCCAGACATGGGCCCTGTCCAGCACTTTACCTGCCCATGATGGCTGGTGGTTGTTTTTGGTGTGCCTGGCAAGGCTGGTCACACTGGACCACTGTTTTGGTGGTCCAAGGCTGGACCACTGTTTTGCTGCCTGGTGGAGTGTGGAGGATGCTTTCTAGGAGGTGTCTCCTCGTGACTGTGGGACAGCCAGAATTTCTTCTTGCAGGTAAAAACAAAGCCCCTGTGAGATGTGGGCAGAACCCTTGTCTTTGCCAGCTGTTCCCTACTGACTGAGAAGCTGGTCTGATATTTCACCTTCCTAGAGACTTCTTCCTGATGTTGATTTTCTGTCAGCAGCCTCTCTGGAAATTCCT
The DNA here is from genome assembly GCA_013390105.1 of Tichodroma muraria. Classification (NCBI taxonomy): domain Eukaryota; kingdom Metazoa; phylum Chordata; class Aves; order Passeriformes; family Sittidae; genus Tichodroma; species Tichodroma muraria. The sequence goes on from WAAG01030413.1 coordinate 39,303, forward strand.
GCACTCACCTTTTCCAGGCCATGGTCCACTGCTCCTGGATACTCCAGCCCTGCTCATAGAATCAGAATCATTACGATTGGAAGAGGTCCTTAGGATCATCAAGTTCAATTGTCAATCATCTTTGAGCCTGGGACACCAAAACCTCTTGTACTTTGGAGAGTGAGCAAGACCACAGAATCACAGAATAAGTCAGGCTGGAAGGACCACAGTGGACTACCTGGCCCAATGTCCCAGCTCAAGCGGGGTCATCCCAAAGCACAGGGCATAGGATTTCATCCAGATGGTTCTGGAATATCCCCAGTGATGAAGCCTCCACACTTTCTGATCGATCTGTTCCAGTGCTTGGACACTTCATAGTAAAGAAATTCTACCTCATGTTCAGGTGGAGCTTCCTCAGTATCAGTTTCTGCCCGTTGGCTCTTTTCCTATTGCTGGCATTACACAGAGAAGCCTGGTCCATCTTCTTGGCACCCATCCTTTAGATATCCGTACACGTTGATGAGGTGCTCTCTCAGTCACCTCTTCTTGAGATTGAACAGCTCCCTCAGCCCTTCATCATAAGAGAGATTCTCCAGAGCCTTGACGAAATTAGTGGCTCTCTACTGGAGCTGCTCCAGGAGCTCCATGTCTCTTGAAAGCTCCAAAAGGCTTTCTGGGGGATGTTCTGTCTGCTCCGATCATAGAAAGCAGGCAGAAAAGAACAGAAAGGTGAAGAAAATGTATGAAGGCTTCTAAGGAAAAAAAAACAGTGTTATGTGCATTTGTGTCTGCAGGAAAAATTATTGTTAACTAGAAGTATCAAATCTAACCTTACAGATATTCATGGCTGCTTGAACTTCAGCTGATTTACAGCACTGAATGTATTAGCAAAAGCATGAGTTAAAACTTAGTCTTATGCAGTTCGCAGGATAATCTCCCGAGGTCTGGGAAACTCATCCAGAACCATAGAAGAATGGAAGTTGCATACCTTGAATGTAGCCGCAGAAATGCAGCAGAACTAGAGATACAAGAGCTTGGCTGAGCTCAGGAGGTGTCTGTGTGGCCAGCTGCACACATCCTCATGTGCTTCCCACCTCCACACAAGCAGAGCAGGAGGGGATCCCCAGGCTGAGCTGAGAGCAGAGAGTGACTTGAGGGCAGAAAGCAGAATCTGGGGCCGGGTTTCTGAGCAAAGGGCTCTTCTAATTCCTGTACAAGAGGATGCCATCCCGTGCCTTGCCTTTCTGCAGTGCACACTTCATTCAGAAAGATTTCACTTTGAAACAAAACACCTTTCCTGCACCTTTCAGACGTGAGCATGAAAGCACTCCACGGCTGTGCAGAGGCTGGGCAAGGGCTGTCTGGCTCTTCCTGCCTCGGCGAGGGCTCTTTGTGTGACCACTGTTTTTTACTGCCTTTTCAGACAGCATTTTGCAGCCTTTAGCATTGTTCGGGTTCTACAGCAGAGTCAGATGTTAATCGGTTTGTTTTTATGGCACAGTTTAACTTTAGCTGTGTCCTCCCCCTCTTCCCCACCTTGTTTTTCTTCAGAAGGGAAAAGGACCTGGATGATGCTGCTTGCCAGGGTGGGAGAGGTCTCCTGACCATGCTCATTGTTCCTTCCTGCTCAAGCAGGGGAGAATGCACTTGGGTAACAAATTCATGCACACGTGGGATAGGTGTTCCATCTGTGGTCTGCAGGTGATCCTGTCTGGATCTGTGGGCTTTGAGGGAGATTCACCCCACCCCACACAGATAACCAACACCCCAGGGACAAGGTGTTGTGCTCAGGAAACTTTTCCACTGTGGGAATGATGTTTTCCACCAGTCTCCACACAAGCATGCCCAGCCTCCCCACCATCACCTGTGGCATAGCAAGGCCCAAAGTTTTGGAGACATTCCCCTGTGTTCACTGCAGTCTTTCCAGACTGAAGGGGCAATTTGGGAAATAGTGAGTGTTCCCAGTGCAAAACCATTACTTGGAAAACAATAATTCATCATTTTGGAAAACCACACTTTGAGCAAGGGAGGGGTAAGGCACTGAACCTGGCTTATTGTTGTCAGGCTGCTTAAGGTCTGCTCTCCAGCAGCTTCCCCAGGATTACAGTCCTCCTGATAAGGTCTCAGCTGCGCTTGGAGACTGTCTCTGGGATGCTGAGATACTTCAGGATCTGTGGTCATGTCATCTGTGGCTGACTGGCTTCTGGTTAAAAAACCACCTGGAAGTCAACACAAGTGCTTTATGGACTCATTGAAATCCTCCCTTAAAGCTTGTCAGGTCAATATTATTAAATTCAAATGGGTTTGGAATAGGATGTCTGGAAGCAGACACCTTCCAGGTGCTGCAGCCACAGGGGTGAAGCAGCACCTGGAAACAAAGACACTATTTGGATGCTCTCCTGTACATGGAAGCCCCATAAAATTCAATGACAATGGGAGCAAGAGCATTCTCTAAGCTTCAGATAAAAAGCTACAGGTTTTTTTTCCTGCATACTGTAGAATTTAATACATATAAAGATTGCTTCTACGAATGCCATTAACAACTTATTTTCTGTCAAGCTCTGTTGTCAGAGACTGAAACAGAAAACATATAGTTGCTATTACAACATGTAGAGCATCGTCCTAAGGATTTTATTCCTCTGTTATCCATAAAAGAAGTGTTTTCCAAATCAGTTAAGGCTACCCTTTTGTCATATTTTCCATTCTCCCCTAATCCTCCTGTTGTCAGAGGTCTTCAGTCAGCTACAAAGAAAATGCCTCCACTTGGTGGCTTAGGATTCAAAATTCACCCTCTAAACAAAATTACCCAGACATGATTTAGTGTTTTTGAGAGATATTGCAGTGTTGAAACGACAATGTGCAAACATATCCTGTCTAGTGCTTGTATTGTGGACAAATCCCAAATCAAGAGCTTCTGCAAGAAAAAGGGCTGGAGGGAAAATTTCCGTGCATGCTGGCAATGCAACAGGCATGCTAATTAGCTGGGCTGTTTGCTGCTCTGGATCTCAAAGGACCTGGGTCTGCCCAGGGATTTCTTAATTCTTTCCCTCATTTCCCCCCTGTTTAGCTGTTTTGCTTTTTTCTTCTGGCCTTCACCTGTTTGCTCTTGTGGGAACAGCTATTAAAGACTCTGAGGAGGCCTGTCAGTGACTAATTGCTAGCACCCAGTAATTAGTTGAACTAATCAGAAGTGGTTAATTGTGATGGGATAATAAATGTAGTAGCCCACCACTGTGGTTTGTAGAAGGGAGGTGTGATGCTTGGGTGAATTTTAGCACTTATGGGTAGGCAATGAATGGGGGATGCAGGGGCCTGGCGTGGGTCTGGGTAAAGGCTGTGGGTCCTCACTCACTCAGTCAGTCTGGTGACTCTTGATCTCCTGATGTTTAGGCATCTCCAATCCCTGAGCTGAGGTTAAGCTGTATGGATTCCTGGTTTCTTTACCCCACTGTGGTTTGTCACTCTTTACACCAGCTCTGAGTTCCAGTTCAGAGGGATGCAGTGCACACTGGATCAGGAAATTCCTACTGTCTTTCCTTGCCCCTTGTTTATAAAGGTTGCTCTGATCTGGAGCAAGGTCTTTGAAATCACCACCCTGGATGTTGATGGGGACCTCTACACCCTGAGTCCTGTGCTTTGGAGAGCTCTAAGCCCTGAGTGCTTGCATTGCTCCTTTTTTGCCTTGGCTTGCTCTGATAAAGGGCATGCTTTGTGATCCCTGTCTTGTGAGAGAGCAGGCTTTGGCACATCCTGAGACACCAGACTCTTGTTTCAAAGCTCCTACATCAGGCAGTGAGCAACTTTTGTACCTAAGCAGCAAGTGCAGACACTACACAGAGAATGGCTGGGGTGGGCAGAACCCTTCAACAGAAAGTGTTGTGCTATATCCTCTCTCCTCACTGAAATCTTAGACAGTACCCCTGTCTCCCTGCTACTCCACGCCTTTGTTTCTGAAGAAGCACCGTCTGTTCTTTGCTTGGACTGTTGCCCTGAATGTGTTCTCCTTGGTTATGCATCTCATCTAGAAGTAACCTTTGTATTTTGCTCTCCTACTGCTGAACAAAACTCCAGACCATGGCTTGGGTGGGCCACTTGTGTCAGCTTTGATCATCTGCTGCCACGAGGCTTTGTTTGTTGTTTTCTTTTCTTTCATAAACAGAGGCTGCAAATGAAGTGCTGGATTTAAAGCAATAATGGGGAAACAAACCACCTTTTTTACCACTCCCTCTCCTGAGGATGGACATCATCTGAATGGGGGCTCCTGTTGCTGTCCTATGCAGAGTTTGTGTAGAAACTTCTGACAGGATTGTCAAAAGTAGGTCATGGAAGCTGGAAGTTCATTTGGAAGGGCAGAATTTCTGGATAGAGAGAAATATCCTCATCTGAGGTACCTGAAGATGGGATGAGTTTGGTCACCCCAGAGACAAAAGAAGACAGAGACAAGAAACTGAAGCCAATACTATGGATTGACAGTCCCTCTGCTGCAGCCTGCACTTCTTGCCTTGCTCACAGTTTATTGCTTANTAGAAACTTCTGACAGTATTGTCAAAAGTAGGTCATGGAAGCTGGAATTTCATTTGGAAGGGCAGAATTTCTGGATAGAGAGAAATATCCTCATCTGAGGTACCTGAAGATGGGATGAGTTTGGTCACCCCAGAGACAAAAGAAGACAGAGACAAGAAACTGAAGCCAATACTATGGATTGACAGTCCCTCTGCTGCAGCCTGCACTTCTTGCCTTGCTCACAGTTTATTGCTTACTGCACATGGGTTGTTTTTCTCCTCTTGCACGTTTCTCACTTCATACGG
>WAAG01030422.1:279-14240 GCA_013390105.1 Tichodroma muraria
TTGGATTTTGGTCCAGAGCAGCAAAATCCAACAAGAAGTGTCATCTTTGATTTATGGGTTAATTTTGCAGAGAGCATAAAGTACATTTAAATGGATTGCTCTGAATTGTCAAGTGGCTAGTTATGTCTGGTGTTGTCACTTCTGCTATTTTAAATGTTTTAAAAAGTAGTGAGGTATAGGCTTCCAAAAATAATTTTTCTAAATTGAAAATCAACTGGAAAAGATGTGATCGGTGGGTGAAAGGTTCAGTGCTCTTCCCAGGGTAAATTTAAAAGAAAGCAATGAATGTTTTTTCCTCTCTGTTTTTTTTTTTCCTGTTGAAGTACATGTATGTGTATTTATTAATAGGTGTATAGGTCTATAATTTCTAGTACTGAGAAATGAGTGACTTTTAATTTACTGGTCTCTAAGCTTGATTGCTCTGTGCAATTAGGGCTACCTAAATATTTCCCTAAGTACTCATTTTCATGTTAGTATTTTTTAGCCCAGTGTTTTCAGAACTGTTTTCATATAACATGGCACTCACTATTTAATTTAGCAAACGGTTCCAGTCTTTGAAAAATGAGCAGTGCTCAACACAGCTGCCTGGAAGGTTTGAGACAATAAGAGTCCAGTTCTGGCATCTCCTGTTTTCCTGTGAGGATCTGGGCAGTTGGTGATGCACAGCAGCCATGTGGGGCTCATCCCACATGTAACTTGCTCCTCTTTGTGTGTTACGAGAAAGACAGGGTGAAGAGCTTCTTAAACAAGGAAACTGCCCCAGGCCCCTCGTGTCCCACGTGCCATTTGCTGTTCAGATTCATCTCCATGCAGGCAGTGGGAAACGTTAAATCCCACATGTCTCTTCTGCAGCTTATTGATCCAGAGCCTCCTCTGGGGTTTTTTGTCAATATGTGTTACTGGGAAATCAATTCACAAAGCTGCAGCAGCAGTGAGGGACATGTAAGAGTCAAACTGGGAAAATGATGTGCCAGGACCATCACTTCCTTTAATGCAGGTTGAGGAGTCATGGATAGGGGTGTGACTCTGAATACATTGCTGTTGTCAAAAGAAGGAGTAAATGGTGTTGAGGACATTTCAAGGGTGAATTTCAATATTATGCAATGGTGTATAACAAATTCACCCTTCTCTGTAGCATTTTTTCCTAACAAACTAGATTACTAAATCCACTGTTCTCCCAGAGTACTGGTTTGGTGCATTCTTCCATGTGTAATTTCTGCCTATAAATACTTTAGATTTTTTTTTTTTTAAAGGCATTGGAAGTTTTTAAAAGAACTCTTTGATGTGAGAGGAAAAAACTGAAAATGGGAGAATATTATACAACTTTTCATGTATATTTACTTATAGCCATTTTCAAACTAAACATGAATTATCCCTTACAGCAGGAAAGCAAGGGAAGAAAAATAACCTGTGTATTTTCCAGCAGTTGTTTTTAAAGATCACTTGTAATCCAATGATTATAAGCAGATGTTAAAATTACACATTGTAAAGTAACTGTTAGCTTTCAGTTAACTGGCTTTTAATTTCTTGAGATTGACACTTGGCAGGGTAGGGAGTTAATTCAAATTGTGGTACGTGTTAAAAATGTTGAATCTCAGTGCCTGTCCCCTAAGGAAGCACAGGTCTCTGTTCAGATGTGGTGGTGCAGCCACAGTGTTTGTGGGTGCTTCACTTAAATGAGATTTTGCATGTGGGCTCTGCGAACAATGGAATGCAAAACAATCAGGTTAATACTAAAATGTATTATCAAGTCACGGGTATTTCAGATCTGCCCTTTAATCTCTTTTAGACTGTAATTATGGAGCTGGAGTCGTATTTCAGCACTTCATTAAAAATTGTATTTATTCAGGTGTTTAAGGAATTCAGAAAATATGCTACCGGGTGCTAAAAATACTGCCAAGAGAGCTGGGTTCAGTTTTTAATATCTAACCTGCTGTGGTGGTTAAATATTTACATTGAAGGTCACTGCTGCTGTTTGGCAGCACTGCAGCTCCGAGTCCCTCCTGCTTGACTAGGGAGAAAAAAGCTCTTGATCCCATCGGGGGGACAGAAGCAAGCCTGTATTTCACCCATACCATGTGAAATTGTGTTTGTTGTACCAGTTCCATCTCATGTGAGGAAACATCGCATACAATGATGGTCAGAGGAGGATGGGAGATGGAGAGAGACTTTTTACAAGGGCATGTAGCGACAGGAAAAGGGGGAGCGGCTTTAAAATGAGAGTGAGGTTTAGGTTAGTGTTAGGGAAAATTCTTTGCTGTGGGATGTTAAGGTGCTGGAACAGGCTGCCCAAAGAAATTGTGGATACCCCATCCCTGGAAGTGTTCAAGGCCAGGCTGGATGGAGCTCTGAGCAGCCTGGTCTGGTGGAATATGTTCCTGCCCATGGCAGGGGGTTGGAACCTGATGATCTTTAAGGTCCCTTCCAACCCAGGCCATTCTGTGATTCTGCGATTGTTCTTTATTAACTTAATGCTATTATAGCATCCATTTAATGAGTTTGATAACCAGAGTCTTTTTTAAAGTAAAAGTTCTTCCAGGCTGCGTGTCCAGGATGAGTTGGGTAGTTCAGCCTTCCTGCAGTGTGTTCAGCTTGGATGTCTCTGCAGGTGTGAAGCCGAGGAAGCTTGAGGCAAAACGTGTGTGTGTGTTCTGGCTATGTCCTCCTGGCCTCTCCCTGCTGCTGAGGGCTCAGCACATGACACCAGGAACTTGTAACTTGCCAAGATGAAATGATTAAAGGTCCTTTTAAGGCATGGCTTTTGCACTCCCAGCTCCTTGTGTCAGACCTGCTGGAGTGGACGTGCCGGCTGTGTCGCTGCTGGGAGGCTGAGGTTGCGGAGGTTCTGAGAACAGCTGCATGAAGCTCTTCTGGTTTGCAAATGTTTTCCTGTGAAATAGTTTCAGAAAGCAGAAGTGACAAATTGCAGTTTCCTGTGCCTGTACTTAGTTTTGTTAGCTGGAGCTAATATTTGAGATCGGGGCTCTCTTAGAGCTCAGTGCTTTTGAGTGTGTTTTTAAGTTTGTGTTTCCATGCAGCATTGAAGGCATATTTTCATATTGGCAGCAGTAGTGTTGTGTTCCTATTTAATGCTTTTTCATCATTAAATGTGAGATCACTTTGAAAAAGTAGTATCAGTACTCCCTTAAACAGATAGATTAATCAATACTACTAGCAGTGTGTTCTTCCCCTGCCTGCCCCAGGGTGAAGGCAAATGGGCTGGAGCTCATCTTGTTTCTAAACAGATACTACTACTACTGTGTCAAAATAACTTCCCTGCTCCTTTTTTTCAAATATTTCTGGGTCCTGAGTTCTTCCTGCGATGGGTTATTTTCAGTCCCTGTTGTGAAAAAATATTTTCAAAGCTGCCATTTTTGCCTTTAGGCAGTTAGTAAATGGGACACAAAAAACTGTAAAACTCTAATAAAAAATACACTGCAGACATTTGGCATGATCTAATTCTGCGTGCAAGGTTTATGGTGCTCTTTTCCTGGTCTTATGTCCTGTTATCCTGAAGACCAAACTACAGTTTTTATGGGGATAGAGCTGTATCCGTAGCCCCAGGGGAAGCTGCAAAGGTCTGATCAGGAAAGCAACTTTCTTTGTGCAACTTCCAAGTAATGTTGAAAAGCTGCTGCTGTTGTGTGTTGTTTTTAGTTATAGCCTCAGTGCTGAGGGTGGAGGAACCTTTAGTGAATGAAATGGAATTACCAGTAATTTTCTCTGCCTGGTAGAAACATTGAACTTGGTGCTAGAAGAGCAGTGGCCCTGCTGGGCCCCTCTTTGATTATGCAAGATTTTTTCTTAGTCTGTGTGAGAAACCAGGCATTTGGAAATTAAGGAGCAAAGTTAATGGGAGATTTGTAGATGCCACATGTCCTTGTACCCACAGAGACTTAGAGCCTTTCACAGCATCAAGAGGAAATTAATGGAAGACGTGGCTGTTTCTAACTCCAACTGAATGGAGAAGTGAAGAGTCCTTTGGCCATGCCCATATTTTTTCTGGAGGGAGATTATGATATGATATTGAGAGAGCATCTGAATTTTCAGTATGGCTTGGACATGCTGTGTTTTTCCAGCTTTCAACAGTAATACAAAGTAAGGAATCCAGTCAGATTTTCTGAAAAGTTGTTTGGTACCATGCAGGACCACAGGGTAGACAGTCAAACTGGATGCTTTTGAAAATGCTTGTTGGAAGAAACTTGTTCCAGAGAGCAGAGTTTCTTAGCAGACAGTGCCCTACTTCAAGGAGAGCTGTTGCACATCGTGCTCTCCATGGATGTGCATTTTGATGGTGGCAATTGGTCAGTGACCATCAGGTCTTATCAGTGAACCTCTTATCACCTCCCTTTCTCCTCTTCCTGCGCAGGTGTTCTTCACTTGCTGGAACATGAAGAAGAGTATGTCTTCACCCTGCCCAGTGCCTATGCTCGCTCAATCCTTACCATCCCATGGGTGGAGCTTGGAGGGAAAGTCAACATCAATTGTGCCAGAACGGGCTATTCTGCCACGGTCACATTCCACACCAAGCCCTTCTATGGAGGGAAGGTGCACAGGTACGGGAATTACTGTCTTACTCTTGTTTACCTGCTGCTGGATTTCAGGGGAAAGGATCTTGGGCGTCTGTTCAGTTCTTCTGTTGCAGTGTTTTATAGACAGATAGCTGGAGTTCCTTTCCTGTTAGCGCTGGACTTGAAGCTTTAGGGCAGTTTATTGTAGTAGTACATATTATGTTGTTTAACTGAATTGGATATACTTCTCTCGTTAAAAGAAAGTGAATGTACCTCTCCAGCCTTTGTTGCTTGTACAAGTTGCTGTAAGTGCAGGATCAGAAAAATGCACGTGGAAAAGGCAATATTTTTGCTACCCCAGAAAGCATCTGTGTGAGCTTTGTAGGTAAACTGGTGTTCCAGGTGGAGCTCCTGTAAAGAGGAGAGCAGCAGAAGTGTCACTGTCCATAGTGGTAGCTCCCTACTGGGGACTCCCACCTCTGCACTGAAATTCCAGATGGTGAAAATGTTATTTACCTTCTTTGGTTCCTCTTTACTAAGCATGTGAAGAGGCTCTGTGCAAGACAGCTTCCTGTCTTGCTTCCATGCTCAACTTGATGTCCCAGTCATTAACATCAGACCCCTTTCTTGTTCTGCTGTGGACTGTTGCAGGCTCTAGAGGAGACTGTGCTTTGTATGGTTACCTCTGTTTTATTTCAGATGGTGTAACTATTCTTCCCTATGCGTGTCAACCGTTTCAGTGTTGTGTTCACATAAATGTCCACATGGGGCTGTTTTGACAGTGTTTTTCTTTAAAAGTTGTGTAATTGTAATAATTGTAATTGTTGTGTAAAAGTAATAATTGGTGTCATCAGGGTGAGTGAAAATTTGGGGAAGCTGTGCTGTATTACTTTAGTAATTAAAAAATTGAGTTTACAGATTACTTTACAAGACTTTCTAAAGCACATGTGTGCATGCTCACGGACACATATACAAAGTTTCGGTTTTCCAGTCCTACCTATTTTGCTCACTCTCAGACCAGTTCTTTGACTAGTGAGGTGGCTATTATCATTGCCCCTCAGCAGCTGAGAAGTGAACTTGCAGAGCTGAAGAAGAAAACAAAGATACCAAAGTTTTTGGCATGTTTTGGCAGTTCTTGGGTCTCTGACAGCATTATGTTCAGGTGTGAAAGTATCATGTATTGAAAATGTCACATGAATGTCAGGGATTGTTTCTCAGGCTGCTGAGGTAACCATTTGGCTCTGGGCATGAGCTGAGTATCAGAATTTTGAGTTGGGTTACTGCTGTACTTAGCTAGAATGTCATCCCAGAGCTGTTGCTGTTTTAGAAGAGCTTTCCTGGGATGAGTCTTTTTTGGAGGCAGCATCACTACTTTTGTTGAATAATTGATTTGTGGAGGTAGAAAGCTGCTTGCACCCTTTGCAAGGTAGTGCTTTCACGTGCTGATAATAAATGGTACCAGTTATTTCTGAGGTCTGCTTTTCCTTCCCCCTTGAATCAGGGTTACAGCCGAAGTGAAGCACAATCCAACAAACACCATTGTGTGCAAGGCACAGGGAGAATGGAATGGCACCCTGGAATTCACTTACAGCAACGGAGACACCAAAGTGATTGACACCACCAAATTGCCTGTTACCAGGAAAAAGATCAGGCCCATAGCAAACCAAGGGCCGCTGGAATCGAGGTAAGGGGGCTTTGCAGTGCTGTCCTGCACTTTGGGTGGGAGCAGAGCAGGGAAGCCAGCTGCAGGTCTGAGTGCTGTGGTTCAAAAATTCCTTGCTTCCTACGGCACAGAAATCTGGGCACAGAGAGCTGAGGCTGTGTATTGGTTCCTTGGAGCATAAATTACACTGTAGTGTCAAGTACATCAATTCTGTAGATGGGAAAAATGCCTGTATTTGTTTTAATGAGCATCTGGAAAATGGTAATGCAGTGTTTCCACCTGCTTCTTGGAGTGATTGCAACATGGTAGGCAAATGAGTCAGTTTGTTGCAAGTAATTCAAACTGGCATATATATTTTATGTTGCATATCATTGAAACTGGTACTTCATGTTTTATATGTTTTAGAATATATATTTGTATAAATATACGTAATATGTGAGGCAGTATGAGGTATATATACACATACAGGTGGTTTTGAGGCTCTTGGCACCTACATCATGTGCCTAACTCTGACTAGGTACATTAGAAAAAAAACTGTTCTGTATTTACTGTCAATAACTGTTGATGTTAATCTTCAGAAAAATCAATACTTTAATTGGATTTAAGAACATTTATTGGAGGATTTAAAAATATGAGTTAAACTGCATTTTATTATCTGTAAATGTCTTTTTATTTTACAAGGGTGTCTTGAGTCATTCTGCAGGGTCAGATACAATTTGTCTACTTTCTAGACCACTTGCTTACCCACAAACTCATTTTTCCCCTGCAGTGTGGAACATAAAGATTGTAGTAAATAAGGAAACTAGTGGCTTTTCAGTGTATTTATTGTGTTTCTTAGATACTAGTCAGCAAATTGCAGCCACCCAGTGTCTGCAGGATCTGCAGTTTATCACATTGTAAACACAAACTCATTTAAACAGCCCTGGACATATGTGAAAGCTATGGTTGGTTTCAAACAGAGAGCAGTTTGGATTAGATATTAGGAAGAAATTCTTTGCTGTGAGGGTGGTGAGGCACTGGAATTGGTTGCCCAGGGAAGTTGTGGATGCCCCAACCCTGGCAGTGTTCAAGGCCAGGCTGGCGCTCTGAGCAACCTGGTCTAGCGGGAGGTGTCCCTGCCCATGGCAAGGAGGGTGGAACTAGAGGATCTTCAAGGTCTCTTTCAACCCAAACCATTCTATGAGGGTTTTTCTCAGTGTTTTTCTGGGCAAAGTTTCTGCTAGGCTGATAAAAGGCACTGTATCTGAGTGTGGTCAGCTGTGTGAGAAACGTGTAGCTCTGTGTTGGTAAATATTGTGACTGGGAATACATAGCACACACATAGAGGGGCTCCCTAGAATCAGTTTCTCTGTTAGTGACCTTGTTGGAACAGTCAATGGCCCAATTCAGTGCACTCTTGGGTTTTGGCTGACACTCCCTTATAATTCAAAAATTTAACTGCAAAAAAACGCAGAATTAAATGCCTGTCTTTTGGGTGGTGGAGGAACATCAGTAAGGAATGTGAACTGGAAATGGTAAAAATAAATCCACCTAGTTTGAGAAAAAAGCTCAGGTGGTGAAGACTCGGGAACATAAACAGAGTCTGCTGAGAAAATTGCATGGCAAAATACTGGGAGTTGAGTGAATCTGAAAATCTGGTCCACAAAGATGACGAATATCCTGGGACAGTGATGGTTCCCAAGCTGTGGCACTTGGCAGACCGGCACGGATAGCGTGGCCTCAGCGTGCTGCTCACCAGACTGGTGTCCAGCAGCACTGGGCTGTGGCAAAGCTGTTCTCACCCTCCCTTGTGCTCCTTCTCCCTGGCCAGGCGCCTGTGGCAGCACGTCACCAACTCTCTGAAGGAGGGGAACATTGACGCCGCCACGGAGCACAAGCACCGCCTGGAAGAGAGACAGCGAGCAGAGGAGAGGCAGCGCGCGGCACTCACAGCTCCCTGGAAACCCAAATACTTTGCCAAAGAGGTACTTGGAGTCTCTTGGTTTAGAGACCCTTTAGCAAGTTCCTGCACAGGGGACTGTCTATGGATTTTGTCATGGGCTGGTGTTATGTACCGATTGCTTAAATTTTCTTTTTGACAGTCTGGCTCTTGAAGGAGAGCAGTGGAGTTTTCCATGTCTATGTTGTGAAGTTGTTCACTTTTCTCCAGTTAGATTGATTTTGATCTGGATTTATGATGCCTAATGTTAGGCACATAAAGTGGTTTGTTTTTCTGTAAAATCCAGCCCTTACTTTTCAAATTCTGCATACTCACATCCCATATAATCTTAGCATACTAAAATGAGCACTGTCTAGGGAGATTTATCCAGTGTAAGTAAGCACCGACATCCTAAACACAGCCTTGGGTTTCATCTGTGTGAAAGGAAACAGATTTTATTAAGTTCATCTTTCCCCTTTCTTGGCGGAAAGGTGGAGGGGTAATGACTGACTGAGGGAATTGTTACATTAGCTGCTATTTAAAACAGCATCTCTTGCATCTTCTCATTGCATCTCTTCCCCCCCCTCCCCGTAATTCTTTCCCTCCCGCCCACATTACTTGCCAATTCATTAAAAGAATTTTCAGGTGACAGGGATGGCTTCTTGTTTGGTCTTATTTTAGCTTTTGTGTGGACATACACGGATCCAGTATTTATAAATCTTGTTTGTAAACCCTGCTTAATTTTCTTACAGGGCGATGGTTGGCTGTACATGAATCCTCTCTGGAAGACCCATTAACAGGAGAGAGCAGTTGCCTCGTAACTTTACCTGAAAGGCATTAAAATGATACAGTATGTGACTTCAGGAAGTCCTTGGATAGGTCCTGTTCCCAGAAGATCCCCACGAGAAGTTATGTGCTGTGAAAGATGCATCTCAAAATAACCACGAGCTCGAGTTTATTCAGGAGCCATTTTGTGTGTGCAGATCCACAGACACACAGGCACACATCCCTAAGTTCCCACTGTGTGCATGTGTTGTGTGTGTTATTTACACTACATGTAAGCAGTACCAACACCAATAGTGACTCAAAGACCTCTTCCTCCAAGTGTTAGGGCACAGAACCCTGGCTGGACTTGGCTGGGGTTCCCTGAGTTGTGTGCTTGCAGGATCAGGCCCTATGCTAGTATTTAAGAAAATACTTTTTTATTAGTACTGGTTAAGGTTTTTCTATTTTTCACTTTTGCCAAAAATGTTTTGCACTTAAAATGTGACGTGTCTCTTAATGGCAGTCGTTCTGTCTGAACAGTCACCGAGTAACTCACTTTGACATAAGAATGATCCACTGGCTGTGCTCGCTCTGGGTCGCTGACTTCAGGGCGCGTTTCCTGTCACTGACGAGTGTGAATTTCCTGCCACCCTGTAAGAAGTAGCAATACCTTCTCCAGAACGTTGTTCTTCACACTAACCCGTTGTGTCCTCGCTGCTTTGTCTGTTCATGCTCCAGCTGTTCAGTCGATCTCTGGTCACCACCCCCGAGCCAGCTGCTCTGGTAACTTTGATCTTGCTGTGTAATGTTCTCTGGCTGCTGTCATGCCAGTACTTCCAGCTTACATGTTCCACTAAGTGGGATTGCTTCTGATAAAACATTTGGATGAGTAGAGATGATATAACTAGCCTTCCCAGATAAATGATTCCCTGATGAAAAAGTAATAATTTAGTAAATTATTCCACTGAGACAATAACTTTATGAATGAAACAAATGAAATGGGATACGATTTGTATTGTAGTGTTTAAAAAGAATAATTAAAAAATCCGGTCGCTTGATCTTGCTTTGTAAGGTACCCACTGTGATGCTGACAAAGGGGGTTCTAGAAGTGTTAAGGCTTTGTCACTTTTTAGTTTGTATTTGTTGGAAGTGAAGATGTTTTTGAGAGAGGTGGCAGCAAAAGGCACATGTAAAATGTGCTCAGTGCTTCTTTCCACAGTGCCCCGTAATGAAACCACTGTATTTCTAACACACAGTAGCATGGATGCCTGTCTGTAGAGCTGAGTCATTTTGTGCCTTTTGTCTGCTTTGTTCATACACTGACTTACGCTTGATAGTACTCAGATATCTAGGTCAAAGCACTGCTCCCCTCTGTCCCTGTGTGTCCTGCATTTTGTTTTTTTGGTAGCTGTTAAAATCTCTTGAGCAGCTCAGAAGGCTGAGTGGAGGAGGTATGTGCACAAGGAAACATTCCATTAGTTGTTCCTTTGGATTTGAACTTCAGATCTCTATTTCATGAAGGTGTCGCTACTTTTTCCTCCTAAATGCTATTTAGTCATCATGTCTGTCCTATTTTTTTTTCTTTGCACATTAGGAAGATTCATATTCTAAATGATTTGAATCCTATTTTTTAAAAAAAAAGTGGATTGTATGAGCTTGGTTTTGTAACTGACACTTTTTTTTTAAGGGAAAAAAAAAACTTATTTTTTAGGAATAGTTGATGTAATAGTTTTCTGTAACAAAATCAAAATGATGCTCTTGTAGTAATCACTGAACTGCTACTGAGTATCATCAGGAACACTTGTACTTTATCACCTGCAAGAATTCACTTTGTAATGGATCCACTCTTGTTCTAGAGATTAGTCTGATAAGTACCTAAAAGTATTCCTACAGTTTGTAGTATCATCACAAAGAAAAATGGAAAAAGCAGAGTTAAACCCATGGAGCATCCTCCCAGAAATCAATCTCTCACACACCAAAGAACAAGACACATACTCACTACACACCATAGCAGACCTCTGTGTGTCAGGCATGCAGGCCTGGGCCCCTGAAGGAGTAGACCTCTTTCAGCTGGGATGGTGTGACTGTCAAGGCTACAGACATGCTGTAGCTGTTCTTTTAAGGAGAAATTTGAATCATTTTCTGCTTGTAATTTATTGAAGATTTTCTCTGTCTGCATGGTTGGTTGTTTCTGCATGCTGAGGACATTCCACTTGTGCTCTGACCAATGTTTTGTTCCGTTCTGATGCTATGAAGAATCCCCTGATGCCATTACCACTGCTTCTTTCCCAAATTAACTTGGGAGACTCAAACGTAAAAAGTCCTTTCAGAAAAGATCCCATCAGCGAGAGATTCCAGAACAAGATTCACAAGTGTAATTTTATTTTTCTGATAGTATCCGTTCAGTATATTTTGCAGGACTGAAAAGTAAATATTCATAAGCCTTATTCTGTAGGTTGTTCCAATAGCTGTCTTGGAATTGCAAGTAAATACTTTCCTTTTCAAGTAGCTGATGTACACTGAATTGTAATGTANGTTCAGTGGTGTCAGTCACTGACCGTCCAGGAGCTGTATGACACCTGAGCATGGTTCCCATGGAAGTGATTTGCCAGGTTAATCCAGCTTTGGTGTGGGGCTTTTCCACTCTGCTTATTCTCCCAGACACGCTGGAGGTAAGTTTTTTGTTTAAATTGGATAGCTCTACCCAGGGAAAACATGGCTGGGCAGCAACAACAGCTTTAGGAAAGGCTGGGGAACATTTGCTTCATTTTGGCAAGTACAAAGGAAATAAGTAAAGGTGTACCCTTGCTTCTGAAAATCCCATGTCATTTAATCTTTATCATCAACAGAGAGTCTTGATTAGAGCCTCTTAAAACACAACTCTGCATTACTGCAGCATTGGACACGTGCATGAGGAGGAAAAACATTCTTAGAGGAATCACACAGATCGTGGTCAGCATTTTTCTAGCGCTAGATAAAGCCCTTCTGGTTTTCTTTAAACATTCATCCACAGTGCTGGAAACAATCTTGCTGGAACACTTTGTTTTTATGCAAAATGGAAAACAACACTGCCTGTAAATAGGGCAGGAAACAGTACCCAGTCCTGTTCCTTGCCTACCGTGGCATTGCTTCAAGGCCCCATCTTTGAGCAGTTTATCCACTTGGGTTAAAGATGTGAGGGCATTTTAGTCACAGTCAAATATGATTTTTTTTTCCAGTTTTTACTCATGATGAGACTGGTATGTACCAAGGGCTCTGTCGAAGCATTCAGCTGCTTTTTAAAGAGTAAATCTATAAAGATATTAAATTAGTGACTTTTCTCCTTGTTAATAAATTTCTTCTGCGAGTCAAAATATTTTTTTCTGGGATTACCAACAGGACTGTCTGCCTCACTGCTCCAACCAGTAATGATTCACAGATACAGAATCTATGTAGTATTGAGTTCTAGACACTTGCAGCTTTAGTTCCTTAGCAACTGCTGACCTGAGCCTGTCTCACATGTCTTTTGTTTTGTTTGGTTTTATTGGTTTTGGTTTTTTTTTATTATTTTTGTATGGTGCTTTTTGTTTGTTTGTTTGTTTTTTGGGGGGTTGGGTTTTTTACTGTGTTGTGGCAATTATGCTTCAAAATTTGATGCTGTAGAACAACAAAAGGAAAAAGTCTGGAGCTAAGGTGTGTTTGATGAAGAGTGAAGATGCTGATACTCTTCACTGGTAGAAGTTCAGTTCTCCCAAAGAGGAGGCAGGAGTTAGTTTAGCTGTTTGATTCCAGGATCCAGCTGTAAACATACACAGTGCAGATTCCTGAGGAACCAAGGAAGGTGAGACAGTGCCAGTTCTTTGTAATGTTGCTTTTTCTAAGTGGATGCCTCAATGACTCCCAACTTTTTATTTATTTTAACTGCAGAACATTGGCAGAATCCTTGAAGTAATGTTAGACTTAAGAAAAAAAATAAAGCTCAGGTAAGCAGTAGGCACCTTTGGGCCCAGGCTGGCTGGGATCCCCACNAACTTATTTTTTAGGAATAGTTGATGTAATAGTTTTCTGTAACAAAATCAAAATGATGCTCTTGTAGTAATCACTGAACTGCTACTGAGTATCATCAGGAACACTTGTACTTTATCACCTGCAAGAATTCACTTTGTAATGGATCCACTCTTGTTCTAGAGATTAGTCTGATAAGTACCTAAAAGTATTCCTACAGTTTGTAGTATCATCACAAAGAAAAATGGAAAAAGCAGAGTTAAACCCATGGAGCATCCTCCCAGAAATCAATCTCTCACACACCAAAGAACAAGACACATACTCACTACACACCATAGCAGACCTCTGTGTGTCAGGCATGCAGGCCTGGGCCCCTGAAGGAGTAGACCTCTTTCAGCTGGGATGGTGTGACTGTCAAGGCTACAGACATGCTGTAGCTGTTCTTTTAAGGAGAAATTTGAATCATTTTCTGCTTGTAATTTATTGAAGATTTTCTCTGTCTGCATGGTTGGTTGTTTCTGCATGCTGAGGACATTCCACTTGTGCTCTGACCAATGTTTTGTTCCGTTCTGATGCTATGAAGAATCCCCTGATGCCATTACCACTGCTTCTTTCCCAAATTAACTTGGGAGACTCAAACGTAAAAAGTCCTTTCAGAAAAGATCCCATCAGCGAGAGATTCCAGAACAAGATTCACAAGTGTAATTTTATTTTTCTGATAGTATGTGTTCAGTATATTTTGCAGGACTGAAAAGTAAATATTCATAAGCCTTATTCTGTAGGTTGTTCCAATAGCTGTCTTGGAATTGCAAGTAAATACTTTCCTTTTCAAGTAGCTGATGTACACTGAATTGTAATGTAAAAACTTCCATGTACTTCAATTTTTTTTTGTGCACACCTGTAGAAAGCCTATGCAACCTTTTTCTTTCTTAAATTAGAAATGTTCAGAAAGAAAATTTATACCTTTATCATTTAAAAGATGCTCTGGCAGTCTCTTCTGATTTGCCTTCCTTTCATAATTTGTGAATTTAAAATGAGAATGCTCATGAATAAAAGATTTGTTTCATTTAGTAGTGGGATGCCCTTTCTCTTTCCATGGAAGCCTTAGTTCAGTGGTGTC
>WAAG01030424.1:311-17917 GCA_013390105.1 Tichodroma muraria
AGCTGTTCAATTATTTGACCATCAATTACATGAATTAGGCATAGCAGTGAAATCAGGACCCACTGTCTGAGGTGCAAATGAGGCAAATAAACCTCAGTCCTTTCCCCAGAGAACTCACAATCCACCTGCATGTGCAACATGGGCTCTCCAGGGCCTCTTGTTGGAAAAATATCCTTAAAATGGTATAAAAATTAACCACTCATTGAAAGAAAAGTGATCCTAAGCAGCACAGAAACGCATGGAAGGGTGTTAACTTGGAAGTCCATGAAGAGTTTTTGTCACTTCAGTTTGTTTGTAGGACTTTTTTCTTCATTCCAGCAAGATCTAAGATCTGAGATGATGTGTATTTGAGAAAATATTACTGACCATCTGGTCGTTGACTGGACATTGAAGGCGTCATCCTGCAGTATCCCCAAAATGTGTTGCACAGTCTAAGTACAAGGACTGAGTCAACAAACCTTTGTTGGGACATGTAAAATGGAACTGAGAACCTGCTCTAACTTCTTAAAAACAGAAACCAAGGGCAAAGTGAGTTGCCTTCCCTCTACTCCTGGCAAGCTCCTCAGTGCTGGTGACAACCATCCGAGGCAGAGGGGATATTTTAGTGTCCCCTTAATGCTCTCACCATCACTAATGTGTTGCCCATAGTCCACCCACCAAAGGTGGGGTAACTCACAACTGTCTTGCAGGTGCTGTGCTTCAGTCCCTGTTGAGTTGCTGAGCTCGTGAGCTTTGATCGGGGCTTCCTGTGCGTAGAGTCAACTTTTCGATTAAGTGACCTCACACTGACCACCAAAATATCCTCTGTCCCCCATCCCTCCCACATTGTGTCCTGAGGTGTGTGTTCAAAACCAGAATCACCCAGGTTGAGAAACCTCGTCTTTACTGAATAGCTCCAAGTTCATCCCTGCTTAATTCAGTGGGGCTCCAGCAGTGATGAACTCTGACCTTTACATGAAATCCACGGCACAGCAAGCAAGAGTGTCTCTGTATTCTAATTTAGATTTTACACTCAAAGGATACACATGTATTTTAAACCCACCTTTTTAATCCTTGCAGCTGAACCATTCAGCTGTTGTGTTGCCACTGCGAATTCAGTTTGAGAGAGGGTGAGGGAGCTGCTCTGCACCATTAGGGAAGGCAGAGGTATGGGACTAGAGTATGTGACCTCTGAGAGAAGCAACCTGCACTGAATGCATCAAACAGTAAAATGTTGCCAGGAGCGAAGAGGATTAAACTCCTTAAACTGAACTTGAAACCACATATGCCTAGAAGTAGAGAAATTCCTTCCTAGCTTGTTTTCTCCCTGTATAATTAGTCTTCAAATATGCTTTCTGGAGTGCATTTGTCCCAGTCTAAGGAAACAAATGGAATGGTGTAACTGGTTTCTTTCTGTTCCCACTTCAGTGCAACTTCACAATACCCTTGGACTTCAGGGGATTAAGTTCCTGTCTTGGCTGTGCTCCAGTTACTGGTCATTGCTATTTGTCGATTATCCCAGCATTCCAGAAAACATTTTATCCCCTTCATTAACTCACAATTGACCAATCACATAAATCAGGTTAAGGACTAGTGGACAAGTCTACAAAGAAAAGAGAGATTCTAAGAAAGGCCAAATAAAGAACAGGTTGATTCTGATTTTGTCTTAAGATCTTTATTCTTGAAATTGCGAATAATGAACCCGCCAAAAAAGAACGTTAATTCAACCTACCACTCTTTTGTTCACACTTTGAAAAGATGAAAAAAAGAGCATTGTTTCTCTAAGAGAAGCCTCCACCTTCTTAAAGACGCGTGGCTTGTTTCCATCATCACGTTTAAAAACAGATTTTTTGCAGATGTAACACCTGTGAATGTGTGAATGTGTGGGTGTATAATTGTGTCTGTGGTGGACTCACCATGTCACCAATGCACAGGTGTGCTGCTGTGAGGACATCTGGACACTGGGGACACATTGATGTCCTGTTGTACTTGGGGATCACTACATGAGCCTTCATTCAGTGAGGGTCAGAAGCCCTGATTTCACTAAAAACAAGACTCGAGTCCTGTATGAAATCAGCTTGCCATCTTTATAGGTGATATTCTGAGGACAGCTCTGATGCTGTGACCTCCTCCTTGAACCCAAGGACCCTCAAACCTCCTCTGAGGTGAAAATAAGGGCTGCAGTTTTGCATCCTGCTTTTCCCATGCCTCCCTCTTCATCTGGCCATGCTGCAACCCTGGAGCCATAGAAGAGCAAAGCAATTCCTTGTGCCTTTTATTGGTGTTTGGAACACATATTTTTCTTGGTTTGACCTGGGGGAGAACGTTTCCAAGAATGTAACTGGATGGGTTTTAAATTGTACACTTTGTCGTGGGCCACTCTCTGAGCTCTTGTGTACGTGTGACCAACATGTCTGCGGCAGGACCAGTAATTGCTGCCCAGTGATGGGTGACTGGTGTGGCCACATCTTCTCCCTCTAAGGCCTGGGTTGCTGTGGGCTTCTGGAGGAAAGGAAAAATATGTGGTTCCCTCTTCTGGAGGGTGGGGGGTGGTTTTCTATATTAAAACATATGTGTTATTTTTGTGTCCAAAAGCTGCTCTCCCTAAGGGATTTGGACCCTACAAGAAGACAGACATTCTTGTTGTAATACTCTCTTCGTCAGGGAAGAGAAATCTGGTCTAACGACTTAGTGCAGGACCCATTTTCTTTTCTCCTGAGGGAGATAGGGAGCATCATGAACCAGCACAGAGATAAGCATAAAATCATGGAATATCTTGAGTTAGAAGGGACATCTCTGCACACATCTTGGGGGGCCGTAGCTCCAGCTCACCAACCACCTGAAGAAACAGATCTAGTGTTCATGTCACTTCCATGTCTGGCTGCAGTGACAGGGGAACTGAGAGGCCTTGTTTGTGAAAAAGATGCTGATCAATGAACCATTTCTTTGTCTGGGGCTGCAGTGGAAAATGTATAACCCAAAGGGTGTGAAGGTTTCAGAGGGGGGCATAGAGGCCATAGCTCTGAGAAAGATTTTTTGAGAAGCATCATTGGTCTTGGAGTAATGTGAAACTGGATGGTGGGATGTAGGACATGATAGTTTCATCTTCCTCCATGGTTCAGTAAGGGCCTAGTCGAAGGAATGGCAGAAGACTCTCCAGTACCAGCAGCCCCAAAGTCTTTAGACATCCCACGTTGTCTTTAGCCACAACACCAGGTAAAACTGGGTCACCTATCAGGAGTTTTTGGTGGGATCATGACCATGTTCTTTCTAGACCTATAATGCAAGGAAAAGGCAAGGAAAGAAAACAGAGATACTGGATACTGCATGCTCACTTTCCTTATTTTACTATTTGAGCTTTTTGAGGGTGGGGGAAAACAGACATAGAAGCACCACTAATTTATACAGTGGCATAAGAGCATCAGTGTGACAATATTTATACAGTTGAAAGGTTTTGAGATGTGCCAGGGAAAAATTCAAAATAATATAATGAAGAGTGTATTTAGGGTCTAAGTTAACAACAGCTGCCCTGACATCAGTAGGACTTAAGTCCATCCTTTCAGTATCAATGGAAAAAGCCCAGATTTATGCCTTGTAATTCCTCATCATACTGGGACAGGAAAAGATGGAAGTCAGCATGAATTCAGCGCAGAAATTCTAAGGAATGGAAGTGGTCCCTTGCTTGAGATTCATTGAACTTAGTGTATAGACAGTGATTTAAAATCCCAAATGCCATTTGGCATCCATCTGGTGCCTAGATGATGCCTAAATAAGAGCAGTTTTTTACCCATTACTTTTAAGCAGTCCTCCTGGCAAAAAGACAATGGCAGATTGTGCTGCTATTGCATTTGCACCAGATTTTCACTAAGTACAGATTTATGTTTATTTAATCACCGTTACTGGTTTATAAGTTATGCCTCATTTCTTTAAACAGTATGATTTCCCACCCCCCCCAAAAAAAATCTGAGTAAAGGATTTATGATGGAAAATCCATAAAAGGTCCCTTTTGTTCCACCTAATTGAATTTCACCTCCCGTTACCATTACCTTATTCCTGTTCACAGCACAGAGAATGAAAAGTTTTGGCAAGTTTTTGGGTGAGTATGTCCAAGAAGTTAGAAATCTTGGCCTTTCTTCTGGAAGGTATTGTGTAAGGCAGACATCCTGGATGTATCTCTGTATTTTTCCCCTTTCTTTCTGTGTCATCCCAACAGTCAGCCTGAAATTGTAGCATAGCTGCCTCCAAGTGTTCTGTAGGATAGAGTTCCTCAAACCTACATTAACTCAAAAAGGTTTACTAGGTCTGTTTGGCATTTAAATCTTTAGGAAAGGGTTCAGACAGCACTGGCAACCCTTAGCCTTAGATTCCTTGGATCTTTGGTTCAGGAGTTATTTCAGCCCTAGCAATTACCTGGCAGCATCACATTGCAGCTTTGTGTTGTGCCTTTCCTGTCTCATGTCACTGTATGCTGCAGCATTTCAGTGACTTCATTCTGCTGAATTTCCATGATGTCCTGCCTGAAAAAGACCAGTTTCCTTTGTGTTTTTGTTTTTAACCGTGCTCTACCTATTCTTAACAAAGAAGTCATCTTTGAGTGGTAGTGAACTAGCCAGTCTAGATATAAACTTTCTTCTGGAAAGAACTTGATGCTCAGAGAGGTCAAAGACCTTCAGCTGCCAACAGAAATATGATTTAACAAGCAGAAGGCATTTTGGAAAAGAAGTATCTGTGCTCTTGATTTTGCTCCACAAAATGAGCAGGAAACTCCCTGAAGTCCTAAGTGCAAAAGTGAGATCCTCCAGCCCTGGCTCAGCTGCTGTCTATGTGTGCAGCTGAAGTCTGGAGACATGATTTTTCTGGGGACTTGGATGTGTGAATGACCTCAGATTTCACCTCACGATAGGAGTTCCACAGGGGTCAAGATGTAGATAGGCACCATCACAGGTAAGGAAGGGTCCCTTAAATGAGTATTCCTTGTGCCTGAGGACACTGAAAGACTGAGAAGCCGGGATAGATCTATTTTGAACTCCTTGGCACATTTTGTGTGAAGTTAAGGATGGTTTATTGGGCACCATAGTGTCTCTATATATACACATATATAAGAAGTGCACTCTGAGCACAACCAGCTAAATTTGGAATGTGCTGGACACCAAGGCATCTCACCTGCAGCTAAACCCTGGCAGCCTGAACAAAAGAGGCATTTCTCTGGCTCTTTCACCAGTGAGGTGTGCAGCCACTGGTGTGTAGACACCTGTTAGGACCAGCATTTTACAAAGCACAGCCAGCAGACACAACACTGAAGAAAGATTTCTCTGGGAAGAAGAGTTTATGTCATTAACTACTTAAGAGTTATGAGGTCACTTAGGTGCCTTCCACCTAATATCACTCTTCCAAAGAACACAATGATAAAATCATTTTGCTGGATTAAAAGCACGGCTTTGTAAGATATAAATGAGGTGAGGTCCCCTCTGCCGGCATTAGACTTGGCAAAAGTCTGACTCATCTCAGAGGTAAGGGCATTCTTATGGATCCAATTAGAGAAAAAACACTGCCTGGCAAGAAAGAACAAAACCTATAATACTTCTGATTATACAATGGCAGGTGGAATAAAATTTTCTCATGTGGGAACACATGAGCTCAATGTGTAAGAAGAAACTGAGCTTGTCAGACTTAATTAGAGTGAGGAAAACGGCCTACGGTCAGAAACTGCACACGTTGTCCACTCCTGGCTCCTGGGGCTGAGCCAGACTAAGAGGTCTGTGGGACAGCACCCTGCACCACAATCACAGAGACAGGAGTTCACACCAAGGGCTTCTCACTGCTGGTGGTGAGAAAAATGTGTGCTTTCATTAAAATGTTGTCTCATGCTGGTGACAGGACGATAGAGGCTGCACCAGAGAGTTTCAAGGCGCACTCTGAATAGCTGTTAATGATGGGATAGGGGCCGGTGTGCTCCAGCAAAGTGTACACAGGCTGGAGGATGGTTTGGACTGCAGGAGGGCCATCGTGGGTAACACATCAGATCCGTCCACCTGAAGTACATAAATAGGTGCAATTACATCAGCATCCAAGCACCTCACAGCACTCCTCTAAGCTAGAGATTTCCTGTTATTCCCAATTTGTGTAGAAGCCTAGGGGACAAGGAGACTATAGGATTTCAGTGGGATCCAGACCTTCAGTTACCCTTCCAAGCCCTACCCTTGGGGACGTGTGTATCATCATGCAGGAATGGCCTCTGAAGGGCTGCCAGCCGCCTGCCCGTGGGGCGGTGGAGCCGGAGTGCACTGACCCACTGTGGTCATTTGGGCACCGGAGCTCACACAGGGCTTGGAAGCTGCTTTGCAGTGTGGAAGTAGGTGCAGATTTGCTGGGAGAGGGGAGTGGGTGAGAGGGTTGTAGCACCCTCATTGGCGCCATGCGCTGGGTCCAACATGATCCTGTTCCATGCTCTCCTGAGCCAGGAATCTTGGATATTGGAGGGCTTGTTTCCCTGGTGACAACTTCCCAGGTCACATCAAAACAGTTTTCTTTAAGTTTTTGCTGAACTCAGAAAATCAGTTTGAAATATGATCATGAGGTGCTGGGAAAGGTTTAGAGAGAAAACAGCAAAAGCAGCATTTTTACCAGCCTGAAGTGGTGCAAATGTATTTGAGATGATTCTAACAAAGGAAGACTTATCTCATTGGTATCTCATTGGCTTTACCAAAATAAAACTTTCCTTTGTGAGCACAGATAAGCCATTTTATCCAATTCTTGGTAGTCAGTTGCAGGATAATACTATTATTTTGCTTTTGTCCATAAGATGTTTTTGTATTTTATGCTTCCCAGGACAGAAGCTATCCTGAACAGTGACCAGGGCTTAGATCTCAGCTGAGTGTTACAAATACAAAGGCAGAACACTGCATGCCTGTTTCAGCATCAAGCTAAAAATTACTTGTCTTACAGACTCAAGATCTTTGCTTCTGGGAAAAAAGTCATCTGGGCAAGGGGAAAGAGTAGCCCATAAAGCCCTCAATCTTCAAATTAATTGGGTTCTCCCATTTTATACAAAGGGAAATTAATATATCTGAAAGGAACATAAGAAAATCCCCACTTTTCACTGGCGTATTTGCTCTGTTGTGCTCCCATGTGAAAGGGCACTGTGTACCCTACTAAAGAGCAGAAAGGGTTGTGTCCCTTGGCTCTCTTCTTGAGGCAAATGTACAAGTGGTATCTCGGGCTCAGATGTGCGCAATCCTTTGAAATTTGATTTGTCCCCATGTCCTGTTGCCTGTTATGCAGAGTTGCAGTGGGAGGGACCATCTTGTTGATGTCCCTGTTGGTGACTGCATGTATTTCGGGAATGTTCTGTAATACAACCTGGCTCATTGTTGACAGCCAGAACTTTCCAGGCCCCTTTTCTTCTTTTTGGCTCCCTCACTTAATAGGAGGGCAGTAATCAAGCAAGTGTATTTGGAGGGCAAGGATGTACCACCACACCAAGCTACAAGGTTCAGGCAGAGCAGGAGAAGGCCTTTCCTGGGGAAGACATCTCTTGCCCCCACGTGCAGGCTGTCCTTATACATCCATCCTTGACTGGTGTATTACCCAAGGGCAAAGATCTGACCAACTTCTAAGCAGGCAGTGTGCCATCGTGACAGATGGGTGCAAAAGGGGCAGCCAAGAAGCCATGTATGTGCATCCAGTGTGTTTAGGGGTTGGGTTCCCAGCCAGGAACGTCAGAGCAGCTGTCCACCCTCAGTTTACGTGCCTGTAGTTTAGGGGGATCTTGCACCACTAATCCAGCTTCGGAGATGGTATAACTTTCAAAAATTAAAAATAGCATTCATTGCCCCGTATGGAGAGTGAGTCTTGACCCATTTGCATCAAGGGCTGGTGTGGTGAATGGGGAGGGGGGCAGCATCAAAGAATGGGAGGGTGGTGAACTGCGTTAACCTCCATTTGTCTTTTTGTTGGGATCTGCTGTGGGACTGTTAGGAATGCCTCCACACAGTAGTCAGATCTGACCAGGGTGCCCAAGGCAGGATCTGGGCTCTGCTTTTGGATTTGGGATTTGGAATATGGGATTTGGGAGAGAGCAAAGAGGACTGGATTCTTCTTCCCTATTTATCTCAGTCCTAGAACTTCATGCTACCCTGTGTCAGCAGTGGCTAGACCTCATTGTTCAGAATTGATATTTTAAAGCCCAGTAGTTAAAACTGAGTCCTCATCACAAATGTCTAACATCTGGGTGTCAGATTCTGCCACTGACAGACGCCTCAACCAGGCACTTACTCTCTGTTGGCCTTGCAGAGGTGCAGATGCAGCTCTTCACAGAGGTGGAATAAGATTTTCCCTTACTCTAATTATCAAATGTTCAGGTGTATTTGGAGGTTTAGAGCTAGAACAAATTAGATTATTAGAACTAATTAGGATTTAGATTGAAAAAGGTCAGACACGTAGATGCTCAGTCTGAGATGCTTAACTTCTCGAAAGAGATACAGACCTGTGATTTGGGAGCTTTAGCCCATGCACTTCACAGACCACTTAAGAAAGGGTGTGAACCAGTCAACATAAGGGGACCCCTCCTAATTAACCCCAAGGAAAAGCTAAATATGGGTCTGTGTTTGCAATTTTGCACCTCCTGGAATGTGGGGTAGTGATAGCCCAGCAATTGAAATATCTCAGTTTAGTGTTCATCTAAAGCCTAGAGATCCTTACATGTCAATCTGTATGACATACATATGTGGAAAAAGTTACCGGAGCCCAGGATTTAAGCTTTTTATTGTCTTGTAAAAGATTATTCTCCAGCCACTGGGATATCAGGGGAAGCCAGCTGTGCCTTTGCATCCCCACTGGTCTGAGTAGGAGCTTGCCACTGGACCTGTGCTCAGACCAGTGGTTCACCCCAGGACCTAGGTTTCAGTTTGATGTAGTTGCTTGGTAGAAAGGCTGTTGTTAGAAATGTAGCTGACAGTATCAGTCAAAATGTTTAGGGGAAAACTTTAGGGTTACATCTGAAGCACTCAGTGCACCTAAATTTTGCACATAAAGACACCTGAACACCTGTGTTCTTTTGGAGTCTGGATGCTCAAATTCACTCTGATCCTAACAAGATTTCAACTTTGAAATCTTATTGGGCATCTTAAGTTACCCCATGTTGCGAAGCAAAAATGACTATAAATTCTCCAAACTCCTGTTTTTCAGAGTTACTTGAGATTTGTGCCTTGAGATTAAGACCATGGCAGAGTGAGCCAGGGAATTACTTCATTTCACCTCTGACTCTGGGTAAATGTTCTTACCTGTGCTGACGTGTGAGGTCTATCAAAGCAGCTGGGGTTATCTGTCACACCAGAACATTCCCAGACAACCATCATGATATGACCTGTAGTCTTTACACCTGGTCATCTGTTTACAGTCCAGCCCATGGAAATGTGCTGATATAGTTGTGGCTTTACCCTCCAAGGTCATTCGGATGCAGCTGGAAATTTTTTCCATCATTTGAAACACCTTTTCTTTCCCACCTTTCTGCTTCTCTGTATTCCAGCATTGTAAATTAAATCTCACAAAGCATGTGAATTTGAATCTCATAAGAGAGATACACAGAAAAATATTGAATCGCATTGTGGTATCTTACAGGGGCCTCTGTGCACACCTCGGTGTTATGTAGCATTTGCAGCTTACAAAGAGACCTGTTGGTTATCCCAGTGTGGTTATCACAGCCATGGAAACCAGCACACTCAATCCTGGTATGTGTGTTCTCCTAAATCACTGGGTTTTAACCCATTGTCTATGAATAACTTGTGTTTGTAGGAGTATTTTCCCTGTTTACTGAAGGGAGAGGACACTTTGTAGTGTTTTGCCTCTTTGCAAAATAGTTCTACATAACATTCAAACCTTAACATCTTTGGGGTTCTCTTGTGATAATAGAAATGAAAATTTGCCCTGTTTGTCTCAGTTGGTGACTTTCTTCAAATTCCCCTCTCATAATCTCAGTATATTTTATTCATCATCTGCAAACACTCTGTACTACAATGTAAAGCAGAGAGAATAATTTCTGGAAATGCAGACCTGGAAATGGCATTATTAACAACAAAACAATAAGCAGAATAGAAGAAAGGGGACAAAACAAATGAACATAAATTTTGCAGTTATTGTAATATGTTAAACCAGAGTAACTATTAAAACATATAGTTATGTATGATACTTTCCTTATTTAGTATTTCTATTCAGAAGACACCTAAGCATCCTGTAGATGGACAAGAGTAAGATTCTGGTAGACAGCTAGTAACCCAGGAATGCAGAGATGTGACAATACAGGATTTACCCAGTCTCCAGCTGCTGTCTAAGTAAAGGAATTGGCTGATTTGTGATCTTCATTAGGAATCTCATGGCATGTGAAATTCTTCTTAAACACAGAACTTATGGAGTTAAAAAACAAGGTAGGAGTAAAAATGAGCATGATATAAAGATGAGGGACATGCACCATAAAGATTCATGGTTACAGAGGGCAACAATCAGCTGTTTAATGGCTGGACTCAATGATCTTAGAGGTCTTTTCTAACTTTAACGATTCTATGATTCTGTGGTATGAACTTTACTTGAAGCAAGGAAAGATGGTTACCCTCCTCTTCCTCATATTCAGCTTTTACCATCAGATCTGCTTCCCCTCTTGCTGGCTGAGTGGATTTCTGTCCCCATTTCATGAGAACAGAGCACCTTCACCAGAAGCGACCATGAATCCCTCGCATTGGCGGGGTGGTTAGGGCTGCAATTATGACTGCTTAATTTGGGAGCAGCATGGGAAAAATCAGAGTTATTCTCCACCCAGGCTGGAGCAGGGATGTCTGCAACACCAGCCTGTCCTGCATCCTCTGGTTCCTGCTGGCAATGTGGCCATGCCGGTGTCTGCATCCCCAGCCTTGGCATGTGGAGCACTCAGTGTTGGTGGATAAAGAAAAGGCCTCTGTAGTAACTGAACAGAATAAGGCTTTGCTTCAGGAAATTTCTGGACTCGCCCTATAATTCCCCAGTCACTATAATGTTCCAGCAAATACTTTGTGAGACAGTTTTCACACTGCTTCTAGGAACACACAGAATATTCAACCAAAATGTCATGTGTCGTCTGTTTGACCTCTTGGCATTCATTGATGCAAGTTTACCTCATAGCTACTATTTTCCTAATAAATTCTGTTTAGGGTTTGTTTTTCAAGCTCAAATGGAAAATCCCAAATTGTGTCATGACAAGAGTAAACACTCCTACATGCTGAAAATGTTCTGTTTTCCATTGCTCTCTTGCCAAAGTCTGGGGGTGAAAAAAGGCTCACACAGGCTGAGTGTCGAGGGTATAGTAGAAGTGGGAGGTAGCCAACTTGGAGTCTGAAGCTTGTGTGTTCCTTCAACAACTGAGCTGCTATTGCCCTGATCCATACACAAAGGATCAATTAATCAAAGATTTCTCCTTAATCAACAGAAGCAGCTCTCCCTGCCCTGATTAGCTAGTGGAAGGAATGTTTTTCAGTGAAAGAAGTATAATTAGCTCACACAGTGCTGGGCAGACCACAACCAGCCTGAAGAAGTGTGAATCTTGCACGTCTGGATGCTGGACACCTCTGGACCACTGCACTTGGAGTCATGTTGGTGCAGCAGAGTTCCCTGAGGTTTTGCCATCTGAATCGGAGCTCTGCCTCTTTGCAAATCTGAACTCAGATCAGAATTTCAGGGAAATGAAGGAATTAGATTCCAGACAGGCCTTGGGAAATGGTCTGGATGATGAGGTGGCTGAATTCAGCACACAGGCTCCAGACTTCTTCTCAGCTGCCATCTAACACAGCAGGTGCCTAATTTTCTGCTAGAACATCTAAGCAAACCTGCCAAGACCTGGCAGAGCTCAGATACCTGGAGACATGCGTGAACCTCATGGGATTCCCAGAAGAGCCATTCCTCTCCCACTCCTACCTATGGAGCAAAGGGATGTTCAGATAACTGGGACAATCAGCTGTGGACATGTGTCCTTGCAGAGAACCTCCCCTCCAGCTCATCTGAGGCTGGACTATCAGTTCATGCTTTGTTTGCGAGGTCAGATAACCTTTAGGTTATTGAAGAGATACACCCTACTGAAGCCCTATCACTTTCTGTACACAGTCAAATATCCATCAGGTTGGGGGACAAAAGGAGCTGTGAGCTGGAGGAGGAATTTTGTTTTCAAATCTTGGATTCAATCTCCTACATTTCAGGTGTGTGTTATCATCCTATGGCTAGATGAGAGGGTTGGAGGAAAGGCAGACCAGCCTTGAAGACAGAGTAGCAGAGGTTCCACAGCTGAGTTATGCACCTAACAGCATGGCAATGTTTAACTTGCTTCTTTTCAGTATTATGTCCCATACTACCAAGATCTCCCTTCACATTTTAAGTGCAATTTCTAAGCTGGAGTCTTTGTCTTCAGCATACTCTGGATCCGAGCTAATGTACATAAAATCAGTATAAAATTTAAAGGCTGATTTTTAGACAGACTTTCTCTTCTGTTACACCATATTTTCCCCACAGATTTCAGTGAGGAACTCATTTTCCCAGTAGGGAAGAGAAAATAGTTTTACCCTGAATGAAGCCAGCTTTGAGGTCTGACTGATGACCACATGTTCAAGCATCGTGTATCCTCGTGTCAGTGGTTTTCCAGGCCTTTCTGAAGAGTCAGGCTGACATCTAAGCTCTCACATGTGAGAAATCTCAGTGCAACTGAAGTAAGTGACAAAAGTTTCATTGATTTTCCACTGGGAGTGATTTCACTGAAAGCAATTAGAGCTCAATAGCAGAAACACAAAAACATCTCAAATGATAACGCTGCCCAGACGTTCGTGCTGGAATGAGAATTATCTTGCTGAGATGTCTTGCTGGGGAGAAATACTTCAAGAAGGATTTGCTCATTCCTCTTATGTGTAGGAAGTGAGGGACTGAGTTAACTCCTTCCATCCCTGCAAGGAGACCTAATTTCTCAAAAGGTGAACTATCAGATCCCTCTTTCTCAAACTGGTCTGGACAACTGAGTTTCCCAAAAACTGCTCATCACTTCAGAAATGCTTGGCTCTGGGGTCTGTCCCGAACACTTTTCTTGACACATCCAAAGATAATCTCAAGTCTGCCAGAAACACTTTGGAACCAAAATATTAACCTTTCATTTTTCATTTCTGTCTCCACTGAGTTTAGTCCTTCTCCCAGGGAAGAATCCACAGGCTTCTGCTGCAAGCTGCTTTGCTCAAGCCATTCACTGCACATGTCCAAGTGTTTTTGCAAGGAGAGAAAAGCCAGCTCCCCACCAAGCCGGCTGCTTAAGGAAAGCAGGAAGGTGGATAGCAGCTAAGGAGCTTTTTAACACTCCAAGAGCTTGGTCTGTTCTTTCTCTTCATTGAGTGAGCTGATTGGCATCCAAGACACATTTAATCCTGCTCTGCGAAGAGGCAATATTTTAACAACTAAATGTCTCGTTCACCTGAAACCTCACATTTTCCAAGAAAACATGCCAAGCTGGGTTTGAAAATCTGCATGCAAACGGATCATGGGATATGTGTGATAATTTCAGGACTTTCTATGACACTTCTTGCAAGGATAGTAAAAGGTTTTTGTGTATTAATGCAGTGACTGATTCATTTTCCAGAAATCTTTACCTTATGGTAGATAAGACAAGTATAGATGTAAAATACAGGGCTTGCTTCATCCACAGCTGTTTCCGGGTGGAAGCCTGCCATAGTTTCACAGTTCATAACTACAGTGTGTAAAATTTTAGAGCTGAAATTGTATTTCTCCCACATACTGACTGCTGTAGATGTTGCCACAAGCTGCATGTAACAAGGTGAAAAAGGGGATTCTGACTTCACTTGTTAGTAGAAGGTGACTGGTCAAATACTGCCTTTAAAGAAATCTTTCATCAGTGCCTCAACACACCTTCACTTTTCCAGTGAATAAAGCATGTCTTGAGCAGCTGAGCTTCCACCAGGATGAATTTTCCACAAACATGTTAAGGAGAAGATCATTTAACAAAAATGCTCCTTAGAAAAAATAAGGGAGGAGTTCATCTAACTGGGTAGGTGAAGACAGTGATTGAACTGGAAAAAAACCTAGCATTAATATGAACACAGGCCAGACCAGTTAATAAGACAAATAATTGAGTACAGATACTGGCACTGAGTTGAAGAAAACATGGAGTGTGGGATTGGGTGAGAAGAAAGCAACAGAGCTCCTGGATATCTTTTTTGACTGGTCAGAGGGATACCAACTGGTGGCAAAGTAGCAAGACAGTAACTGCAGACATTGGGATTGAGGAGGTGTGAGCAGGGAGGAAGAGGAAGCTTAAAAGAGGAAAAGTAGACAGTGTTAATAAAAATGGCAGCTGAGTCATAGAAAAGTAAAAAACTGTGAGTGTAGCAGGAGAAATAATGAGGTCTGGGGCAAAACCCCAACATACAGGGAAGTTACACCCCACTTCATGGCACAAGAGTTGGTTTGAATAGGTGGTTTTACAAAGAATGTATTAGAAGAGACCTAAAATAGCAGCAGTATAGGTTGGCAGTGGGCTGTGTGATCCATCTGTCCTGTATCTGTCCACCATGGGATTTGTTTTCCCTCCAAATGCTGGGCTGACTCACACTTTAATGTGTTTGCAATTACACAACTGCTTTTGGATTTCTGTGAAACAGGCAGACAGTTTTTCCTCCAACCTTTGTCTCTGTTACGAGCTTTTGATGCTGTTGTTTTGTGTGTTTGACTAAGTGAGAATCAGACCCCGTGACCCTATGGGCTGGGGGGAACCCTTCTCCTGGCTCACCCAGGACCTAGTTCCATGTAACAGCATAAATGTCCAAAGGCCAAACTTGGTGCTGCTGGAGGCAGCGCAAAGGATGCTATGAGCTCAAATGATCCAGGGCTCAGAGCCAAAAGTTCATTTGAACAAAGATGAGGAGACACTTGAACTCTGCCCAGCTCATGGAGGCTGGTGTTTTGAGATTCATATCCTTTTTCAGTACATTGTGGAAGGAGAAAGGCCTTTCAATAGGAACATCCACAGGATGTGCACAGTCAGCATGAGACCTGTGCTCTTTACAAACTTTATGCACTTAAGAACTGAAGTCACTTAAAACAGACAAGTTCCTCTTGAAATGACAGTTCCTGAGGAAACAGATCGTGACGTTCAGGACTGAACTTGCACTTTCTTGGAGAGAAAGAACCAAAATCAGAAGTCAGCAGGATCTGGAGGAGTTTTTTCACTTCCAAGGAAAAAGGAAGGCAGAAAATGGAATGACATTACTGCCCAGTGAAGAGGGGGCAGCTAAGAGGTTCTGACTCCCATCTTGAGGCTCAGCCTGGAGCCCACTTGGCCATCAGGCATCCCCTCCAAGCAGTGCAGGGTGAAAGCCAGAGGGCCAAGGGGGAGCTGGCAAGGCTCTTTCTTCTGTATGAGGGAACATAGGAAATGGCAGCCATTTGGGACGTGATGGGAAGTTCACCCCACCAGGGAAGTTTGTGCTGGCAGCATGTTTGTCCTCCTGGAAGCTATGAACAATCAAGGAAAAAAGGGAAGAAAAAAAAAAAAAAAGAAACATCCAGAGACAAAATGAGAAAAAAAAGTGCCAAAAAGTAATTTGCAAGAAGAAATTTTATTTGACTTCCTTTTCTATTGCTTTTTTTTTACTTTGGTTACTCTTTACTTTGTGCACCCTGAGCTTCATTAAAAGGCCATTTATTTCACTAGTTTGTGCATCAAGCTAATTATATCCTGTGCACAGCATGCTTGGACTTGACAAGCCAAAAGGGACAGTTAGGACTGGATTCGTTAAAAACAGTTTTTCATTTTATAGTACTATAAAATATAATGATACAGTTCAGTCCCAAACTTGCAGTAACCAAATCTGAATGGCACAAAATCCATTCCTCCTAATTTGGACTTCCTAGTTGAAGTTTCAAGTACTTTTCATTGCTGTATTTTCTCTATCTCTGGTCACTGCTTCATTGAAAGGTGTCAGGAATTATTTAACCAGTAAAATTAAATTGTTGTTTTTCTATCAAGAGTAATGCCTAGGGTTGGCCAAAATGGCATAAAAGATTCAGGAACACATTGATTTAAAAATAACATTTAATTCCAATTAAATGTGGCTCCAAGGCCCCTTTTAGTGAGATACTTTAAAAACATAAATATAGGCAGTACTGGCCTCGAAAGAATTTATATGCTGGAGGGTCTGATCCTACAAATATAAATCTGTGCCTAGATGAGGATTCTATCTGGTGGAAAGTTCAGTACTGCTAATGGTTATTGAGCAAGAAATTACCCTATTTAAATCTCAGCTCCCCAGCTGAGCTCATGAGGCTGAAATTCCCCAACAACAGAGAGAAGAAAAAAAAAAAAAAAAACAGAGAGAANAAAAAAAAAAACAGAGAGAAGAAAGCTGCTCCTCAACCAGATACCAACAATGACACTTTTATAGCCATTTATTTCTAATTGCAGCTGTGCCATAAATAACACAAGATAGCCCTTTTAAAACAATTGTTTAGGATCTGGAAGCCTAACCAATAATTTCCAAGTAACAGGACTTTCACTTCTAACAGGATGGAAGAGTATGAGAATTTGGAGCATGACTGAGAAATGTCATCCCTCAACTTTGTAGCCTGGCAGTTTTCCAAGACCACCCTTTCCTGTCCTGCCACTGGTCCATTTTTGTGCTGTACCCCACAGATATCACCAGACAGAAGATTTTTTGGGGCAGATGTTGCCTAAGGCAAGGCTGTTTGGTAGATCCTGCCCCTCAATGTTTGGTTTGAGCTGATCATGTGAAAAGGTGAGCATCATCTTGTATGCTGGGTCACTCCTGAACACAAGATGCCCTGAAGTCATCCGAGCCTCAATATGTGAAAGAATTGCCCCCCAAAAAACCCCAGACTTCTCTATATTTGACTCTAAGTGCTTGGATTTCATGACTGAAGGTTTACTCTGGCTAGATCAGAGTCTCCTGAGCCATGAAACCACCAAATGGCAAGACCAGAAGAAAAATTTTCCCAGAGGAAATATAGATGGGCAGGGTGTCTGATGGACACAAAATTAAACCACAAACTTTTTTCAGAAGGACCAAGGAGAAATCTGTTGGAAATAAAAATGTTTTGTTAACTTGTTCCATAGCTGGATTTAAGAACGATATTTAAAAACAGGTTTTGGAAGCAGATTTGAACTATGTATGAGCAGAACACCAAGAGATTTCATTTTAAATTCCAGATATTGGGATTTAAGTCCAAAAATGTTCACGGCACCTTCCCTTTTTCCTTTCCACCAGTTCTCTGACAGAAAGTATTTCTCCTTCTGGGAGGGCCTAACACCACAATTGCCTTCTTTCCCAAATATTTGTTGGAATGACCTCCCATTTCAGAAACCAAAGGAAAAAAGAAAAATCATTAAAATTTCTCATTAATCAATGTTAACTTTGATGTTAGCCTCCCCTATGAGCAGAACCCTTTCTTACAAGGGACGAGCGTTCCTAGCCTGTGATAAGAAAACAAGATATTTAATGAATATATTTTCCAGCATACGTGTTCTTTGGCAGAGGCTTTAAGTTGCCTCTCCTGAGAGTGTGTGTGTGTCTGCTCGGATATGTGTGTGTGTGTGTGTGTGT